>JAZKJV010006410.1:0-102500 GCA_037367405.1 Ottelia alismoides | reverse complement strand
TTAATTGGAAAATCTATGTAATTACTATTGAAGTTAATTTGGTTTCAATTGGGAAACCAAATGGCTTGGAGGGAAAGTTGGGAATTCCCAAATTTGAAACATGGAAAAGTTTGGGTGGAAGTTTAGTACCATATCTTGGAGCTCTAAACTTTTGGTGGGATTATATATGAGCTCACACCCAAGCTCTTGTAGCAATAGTAGAGAGGAGGAATGGAGGATCATACACGCGTGCGCTCCGCTCCGTCTCCAGCTCGGGCTCGGGCTCGGGAGAGTCAATTCGAATCTCAATACTTTTGCTGCGGGTTTCATTTGGTAAGTCGATTAAATTAATCACACTATTAATTTAGTAGGCCGACTAAAATGGGAATTCAACTCGCCATTATGGATGCGATTCTGGCAGCGATTTCGGGATCCGAAATGACGCACGTGTTGAGGGGCGTTTTTAGGAAATCGAATGGTATCGCGCTAGGGTACGCGACCGTCTTTATATACCCCTTGCCCCCACGTTGGTTTTTTCACTCGTAAGAAAATCTCTCATACCGTCTTGGCTCTGCTTTTGTTCTTCCTCTCGTGGACGAACTTGTCTCTCCTTCTCTCGGCTGCAGTTCTTTGAGGTACATTCGAGGACGATCTCATCGGTATGCGCAGATTAAGATCGTGCGCCATCGTATCCTGGGAGCGGATCGCTAGTACCCTACGCACCAGTATTGTGGGGGCGATATCCTCTCTAAGGATAGTCCATTTCATGGATGCTTCGGTGATTTCTAATCTAATCTCTCTTTTATTTTGTTTGCTGCAATTTGTTAATTGCTTTACCTTTCCTGGATCTCGCCTGGTTTTATGTTTCCGTTCGTTTAATCGGTTCCTATTTGCATTATGTAATCGGATAATGGATTGGAACTGCATGATATTAATATTGATAATTTGTAATGCTTTTCTGTCAATCCATTTGGATCCATGTAATTACTGTTTATTATATGCATGGTTGATCCTGTTTACAACAATCTTAGAGAGGATAGCCGGAACCGGTTTTAAAATAATGTCGGAAACGATGTTTAAATCGATGGTAGATATAACGGGTATACCTGAAAAATTCGGTTGTCAGAATTTCAAGCGTTGGCAACAACACATGAAGATCTGGTTAACCACCATGGGATTAATCTCTATGCTTGAAATCGATTGTCCTACGGTGGAAACGGAAAACCCCACACCCGATAGACAGAAGGCGCAATCTGCGTGGAAAGAACGCGATCGTATATGTCATGGTTGCATCCTGTTGGCTCTGTCCAACACGTTGTTTGACGTGTAATGTTCGTCTACGCAGACTGCAAAGGGGCTATGGGCAGATTTGGATCGGAAGTATAACACCAAAGACCTCGGTATCGAGAAATACTTCGTGGCCAAATTTTTAAAGTTTTCCATGACCGGAGGGAAATCAGTTTCTGAATAGGCACACGAGTTTTTACTCCTGCTCCATGGTTTAGAAGATGCCGAAATGAAACTTCCAGAGAAGTTTCAAGTCATGTGCATCATAGAAAAATTCTCCTAGTCGTGGGAAGACTTCGGTATGACCCTGAAACACAGGAAGGGAAAAATTTCTATGGATGACTTGATGGTGGAAATTTCCATAGAGGAGGAACACAAGAAACAAAAGCCTGTGCTTCCTGTCGATATTTAGGTTAAGGTCAATCTCGTAACCTCGAAGGGCAAAGATAAGAAGGGAAAGGGTGCTAATAACAGTAAAATGAAATCAAAGGGTAAGATCTAGAAAAAGGCAAAGAATAAACCCTGCTGGCACTGTAATTAGATTGGCTATTGGAAGAAGGTCTGTCCGTCCTTAAAGGCTCAACCTAAGGCTGCAGACGAGAGTCTACAAGTGAATATGATCACTATGGGACTCGGGGCTAGCGATGGGTATGTCTATGTAAAACATGAACTATACCATATCCATGATCCAAATGAGTGGCTCAGGATACAGGAGCCAATGTAAATATTTGTTCTGATAGAACGTTGTTTTCTTCTTATCAGACCTACAGTGGTGGGACTGTGAAGATGGGGAACAATTCTGCAGCCAGAGTGCTAGGGTCGGGACAAGTCAACTTGAGGTTCTCCTCTGGACGTGTCTGGACGTTGCAAAGGTTGCTGCATGTTCCTGACATCAAGAAGAATGTTTTATCTGGCTCTATCTTAGTTAGAAATGGTTTTGAATTGAACTTTAAATGTAATAAAGTTGTCATTCTGAGATATGGTATTTTTTTTATGGAAAACGCTATTTGGCAGATTTTGATTTGTTATTTAGAATTAGATGTGATTTAATGAACATTGATGAAATGGATGTTTTAAATTCTGAATGTTCTAATTCCGTGTCTCATGTTGTGAATAATCTAGAGTCTTGTGATATGTGGCATGGTAGATTGGGACATGTAAACTTAAATTAAACTAAGAGAATGATGAATTTAGAGTTGATTCCTAAACACACTACTGATAAAACTCAAAAATGTGAAATCTGTGTGCAATCTAAGACACCTAGAAAGTCTTTTCAGTCTCTCTTTAGAGATAGTGAGATCATCGATCTAGTGCACACGGATATCTGTGAGTTTAATGGTGTATTGACCCGAGACAATAAGAAATACTTTATCACCTTTATAGATGATGGCAGTAGATACTGCTATGTATATCTAATGAAAACCGAGGATGAAGCCGTAGAGAAATTTCTTATATTTAAGAATGAGGCTGAAACACAAATAGGAAAAGTGCTTAAATGCCTTAGGTCAGATAGAGGAGGTGAATATACCTCTAACTTATTTGATGAACAATGCAAATCATTTGGAATAGTTCATGAAGTTACGACCCCATATTCACCGCAATCAAATGGGATAGCAGAACGGAAAAATAGAACCTTAACTGAAATGATCAATGCTCTCCTACAGAGTTCTGGACTTCCAACCTATATGTGGGGAGAAGCCTTGAATACGGCTTGCCATATTCTGAATAGGGTTCCTCCAAGGCATATGGAAAAGTGTCCTTTTTGAACTTTGGAGAAATAGTAAACTGAGCTTAAGATATCTCAATGTGTAGGGCTGTCTCGCTAAGGTTTTAGTCCCAAAACACAAGAGAAAGAAGTTTGGTCCTAAAACTGTTGATGCGGTCTTCTTAGGTTACTTGGAAAATAGCTATGCATATAGGTTCTTGGTAATTCAGTCCGAGATACCAGACATAGAAGTCAACACCATTGTTGAACTCCGTGATGCTACCTTCTTTGAGGATGTCTTCCCGTTGAAGACTGGGATTCCTCGGAATCTGACCATTGAGGGCACCTCCACATTATGATCTATTCCGGATCAAGTAGAAAGGATAACGAATGTGGGGTTTGAGACTCAACCTGAACCCAATGACCTTTCAGAAGAGATTGAGCCAAGGAGGAGTAAAAGACTTCGGATAGCCAAGGATCTGGGTAGCGATTTTGTTGTCTACTAGATCGAGGGTGATCCACCAAGTTACAAGGAAGCCATGGCTTCATCTGAAGAAAAACAATGGAAGGAAGCCATCAAATCTGAGATGGACTCCATTATGGCGAATGGAACTTGGGAGTTGGTTGATTTACCCAAAGGGTGCTCTACCATTGGGTGCAAGTGGGTGTTTAAGAGAAAGCTTAGGCCTGACAGATCAATTGAAAAGTACAAAGCCAGATTAGTTGCCAAGGACTTTAGGCAAAAGGAAGGTATCGATAATTTTGATACCTATTCCCTTGTGACTAGGATGACCACAATCCGTATGCTAATAGAATTGGCTTTTGTGTATGATCTCTCTATCCACCAGATGGATGTGAAGACCGTGTAATTCCTGGAAATGATGGAAATCTTTGAAAGCTTGTCAAATTCCTTTACGGATTGAAACAAGCACTAAAGCAATGGCATGACAAAACTATTTTGTCATATGGCTTTAAGGTTCATGAATCCGATAAGTGTGTCCATTCCAAGGTGAAAGGTGATGAGCGTATTATCTTGTGCTTGTAAGTTGGTGACATATATGTTGTTCGGATCATATATGAGAATTATTAATGAGACTAAAGTATTCTTAAGTAGCAAGTTTGAAATGAAGGACATAGGTGTTGCTGATTTGATCTTGGGTCTCAAACTGACAAGGTTAATTGATGGGATTGTAGTTTCTCAATCTCACTACGTTGAGAAGGTACTTGAGAAATTTGGATATCAAAAATTGCAAGGCTGTAAGCACTCCTTTTGATTCATCCAAGACGTTTTTTAAGAATAAAAGCGGAGTACCTGTAGCTTAGCTAAGGTATTCTCAAGTAATAGGAAGTTTAATATATCTCGCAAATTGCACGAGACCTGATATTTCATTCTCGGTTGCAAAGCTGAGTAGATACACTAGCTGTCCTGACCGTACTCACTGGGAGGCTATGGATCGAGTACTGAAGTACTTGAAGGGAACTATTTCCCTTAGTTTGCATTATGGTAGACATCCATCTGTACTAGAAGGATATAGTGATGCAAGCTGGATAGGGAAAATAGAGGAGTCTGGGAGTAATGGTGTTACTGGGTATGTATTTACCCTTGAAGGTGGTGCAGTCTCCTGGAGGTCTGTGAAGCAGACCATTCTAGCTCGATCCACCTTTGAGGCCGAGCTGTGTGCTTTGAACACCACTGGAATTGAGGCTGAACAACTAAGGAAACTTCTGCCTGAAATTCCCATGGTAGGTCAGCCTGTTCCTGCGATCTCTATACATTGTGATAATATGACCACAATTGCCAAGATCAAGGGCCTGTTTGGTTGCTGGGTTGGACTGGGTTGGGTTGGGCTGGGTTGGGTTGGGTGAATAGTAATCTGTGAGGAGGAAGTACCCTTGTGAATAGTAACCAAGGTTGGGCCAACCCTGCCCAACCCTGCAACCAAACAGGCCCCAAGAGTTCAATCAGAAACCAAGGAGACACATACAAATCAGACTTTTTCAAAAGGATATTCCCAAATCATCTGACGTAATCGTAGATCTCTTTCTACTACAATGTCATCGTCACTAGTAATCTCTACTCGTGTATTTTTTGCAGAAGGGCATTCATCTTCATTAAGATTATTGCATGCATTTACATTTTTTGAAGGAACACTTTCATCTATCTTCTTCAGAAAAAAGACGATGATCGTATTATTTGATATTTTTATATCTAAATCTGAAAAGATATTTAAATTATAATCAAAAAGGAAAAGGGAGTATTTAAAAGTAATAGAAGATGAAAAATGTTATATTTATAAAATAGTAAACATATAAATTATATAGAAGATGTGATTATTGTGACATTGTGAATAAGTTATGTTATATAAAAAAGACTATATCTAGTGGTCCTAATCGTCTAAATATATAAGATAATCAATATCAAGAGCCTACCTTCCCAAGGATGCAAAATACATGTTGTCATCAATTTACTTACATATGTCAAAATGTAGGGATGGAAATATTGGGATACATTCATAAATTTAAGTGCTACCATATTACTTGATTAATTAAAATATAAATATCAATGTAGATATGGATATTGACTGATATAAAGAATGTTTTGTCATATCTTAGAAAAATATATACATATATAATGGATACGAATCGAAAGTCACATAAATTTATTTCACATAATTGTAAAGAAATATCTATAACTAATTACATAAACTAAAATTGATAAATGAATACAAATATATATATATATATATATATATATATATATATATATATATATAGAGGTTGGGGAGCTTGCACCAAGGTGCATGTAACCTTACATGCACCGCTCCCATAAACACCTATTTTTTTTATTTTTTTGAAATGTAATCATGTGGGATTTAGATCACCATATATCACCATACTGTCATTAAAAATTCAACTTAATTCGAGACTCCTAAGCCATCCATCAAGACTGTAAAATTTTAACGGTCTCAGAATTGCTGAAATTTAGTTGTCTAGATGAACGAAATTTGAAACACATATTCCACTAGTAGTTCTAAGTAGATCGCCCAAGGTTTCGTTTAAAAAAATGGGCGTTTATGGCACCGGTGCATGTAAAGTTACATGCACCTTGGAGCAAGCTCCCCAACCTCATATATATATGTATATGGAAAACTTCAGATAAGACGATCTTTTCCTAGATGCATGGAAAGCCAACCATCTTATCCATCCGTAATCAATCTTATGGCTATTAATAGTTTATCTATATTTTTAAAATGTTGAAAAACCCATTATAGTTATTTTAACATATTCTATATTTAAAATGCAACAAATATCTCCCTAATAATATCATCTCCTCTCTCTCTCTTTCTCGATGGTGACACGCGAGGAGGAGGTTGCTGCACGTCGGTGATGGCGTGCAACGATGGTGGAGGGAGAACATTGGGCGGTGGATGTGGCATGCTTCTCTACAGTGGCCGGTGATGACGTGATGCTCTGTGAACCTATGATTGTTACTTCCCACAACGGTATGGTATTTCTTTGTCCTTCAGATCTGGAGAAAAAAGATGGGTTCTCCAATATTACTTTTTTGCAAGCAACGGAGGCAACATTGCGTGGAGGCGGTTGCTGCGCGTGGAGGAGGTGGATCATAGAGGAGAAAATTGAAGGAGAGTGCGGATGGAGGAGAAGGGTGCAGGTGGAGGAGCAGTGTTGTCAGAGAATGGTGCAGGTAGAGGAGGTGGATCATTGAGGAGAAGGGCAGAGAAGGGTGCGGGTGGAGGAGGAATGCGAGTGAAGGAGTGCACCATCAGTTTTTGCAATCTATGATCATTTTTTACAATCATCGATCTTTTTTTACAATATCGTATCTTTTTTTACAAATCGCAAATCGTTTTTACAATATCACATTTTTTACATTTACTATATCTTTTATAAATTTCTATTTTTGTTAGATCTTTTTTTCACTATCTCAGGGATTTTATTTAAAATATTAGATCATTTCTTACAAATCTCAATTCATTTTTACAATATTAGATCATTTTTTTACATTTATCATTCTCTTATCGATTTCTAACAATCGCAGAATATTTTTTTACAATCTCAGATCGTTTTTTATAATCTCGGATCGTTTATTACATATCTCAGGTCATTTTTTGTAATTTCAGATTGTCTTTTTACATTTTTCAATTCTTTATATTTCTACCAATATATTTTTGTTACAGAACACGATATATTTTTTACAAACCTCAATATTTTTACAATTTTCTCCTTCTGCTTAATAATTGTTGAATTACTAACTATCATTTTTTTGCAGATCTCCAAACGAATATTACAAATAAGTGCGAAGTTTTACAGAGGCATTACCTAAATTACAATTACAACAATAAATGTATTACTAACTTTGATTTTTTTACAAAGTAGGTTATAATCTTACACTAGCAATGGGTATTTTACAAAGAGTTCCGCCATTCTACATAGAGCGAAAATGATACCACGTTGGCGAAACCTCATCGCATAAATAGAAACAAAAAATACCAGTTCAAGCGGGCTAAAAATGAAAAATATCAGGATTAAATGATATTCAAAGTCAAAATAAAATTCAAATTCAAAACGAAAATACATGGACTAAAATACCATTTTGGATAAAGAACCATTAGATTGATATCTAATGGATGAGATGGTTGGCTTTCCATACATTCAAGGAAAAGCCCATCTCATTGGAAGGGCCTCCTATATATATATATATATCAACATGACATATTTATATACAAATCATTTTAAAATTGATAAAAAACAAATGGTATATATATAACGAATATGACAACATAATTGGATAATGATGTATAAACATTAATTCTTCGATATGAACTAACTAAGACCTTACGTATAAATCGCTCCGTAGACCTTATGTATAATCAACATTGGAAAATATCTAAGATAAACTGATGTCAAAATATTACTATCATTTTTTACATGTACATTATAAATATCATTCTAAAAAAGAAACAATTCAAATGTTAATAAAAAACAATTCTCTGTGATCTAATTTCGAGGCATATAAAAACTAATTACTCGAAATTCCAAAAAATTATAACCATAATCTAGTCCTAAAGCATATTAGCATTTATTATGAATATAATATTTAACAATCTGAAAATCAACATATTTAAGTCATAATGCCTATTACACTAATTAACAATTAAAAAATGTAACCACAAATAACTGTTGGTGGAAAAAATAATCACAAAATATTTGATTTAGGATTCAGCAATACATTTCAATTAATGGTTGTCATAAAGAGTAATATACAATGAAGTTAGTAACTAATATGCGGTAAATAGAACGTGATGCAATGAATTACTTACTTGCACTACTGCTCAACCAATGGAAAATAACAATGAATTCAAAGGATTGCCTGTCGTCGTCGTTGCTGACTCGGTGACCAGTGTTGTAAAGAGGGAAATAAACTAGTGCCACTGAGGGAAGTAAATTGAAACTCTCATGTAATGGCAGGGCTATTAAGAGAATGTCTTTACTATTATATAGGCAATCGAATCAGCTATTATAGATTGAACTTAATTATCGTTTTTTCCCGAGTCCCATTCTCATACGAGACTTAATTACCGTTTTGTCCTGAGTCCACGTCCCATATGATATTTAAATATCGTTAGTTAATGAGACTTAATTGCCACTACTTAATTTCTGAAATTTACTTATGTAGTTTGTGTCTCGTTCCCATACATAAGTTTTTTCAAAAATTGCTGAGGGGTTGCGCCCATTCCCGCCCCCTCTCTTCGTTCTAGGCTGATATCTGACCGACCTCTTGATGTAGGTCCTCTGCATGGAAATAGAGATTCAGAGGTGTCAGATAAGTTAGGTCAAAGATGACTTAAGGAGATCGAGATAACCAAGACCTATGTTGTATGTCACGATATAGGCATGCATCCTCTGACCAGAAACAGATGTATTGCTATATGTCTGAGTATGTACATTTGGCAGACCGTTAGGTTGATGGCCTAATAAAGGTCTATACATCGCCGAGCTAAGTGCATATAAGGTCATATGAGTAATATGATCAATCAAAGGGATCATACATGCTCACTAGTGAACCAGAAGACATGAGCTCACTCATGAGGTATTGGGACCAATCAAATTCCATGCATGGTCGTCTTGCTTTGGAAGCATGATAAGAATTTGTAGCTATGATATATGCTTTTGGAAAGTATAAGATCGATACCAACTCCAATTTATGAATGTGAAACTTAATAATGAAACCCTGAAGGAGATAATCTAAATGAGATCTAAAAACTCCAGGTTTATTTTAGGTCTTCCAATATGCATGATGTATATGTATTAGGAATACCTGAGGGTGATGTGATCATAAATGATTGTATAACCACGATGCTTTCATTCCAAGGGAGTGATCAAATAGATTTGGACTTTAGTGACTACTCTTAGTAGAGAAGTGACCTAATCTTAATCCAAATGTTGGACATTGATCTGAATGTGATTTAGATGCAACATGAAGATTAGATTTACGACGTTGATTTAATCAAGCATCTTTGAAAGGTCCCCGAGATCTGGATTTGAAATATCATCTCAATATCCAAGTCACTATACATTGAACGTACAATCACCCTGCCTTTATCTCCAAGTATTCATGAAGAAAAGCACATTATTCTTGAAAAAGTTCAAGAATAATTCCATTATTGAAGTATATATGAGCATTGAGAATGGATAATTAAACATGGTTTAATTATCATGAAGAATATGAATATGATTTATATTATTTAGATGCATGAGAATGATGATCTCATATAACTAGATATGATTTAATTATCATAGATATGAATAATGTGGATAGTACTATCCATATTAATCATATATATTATAAATATGATTTATAATAAATTAGAGAGAGCTATTTGTAAATATTATTTGCAAATTAAATGTTGATGTTAATTGGATTCACATTGGATAATTAATTGAAAATACAATTTACATTTTATTTTTGATGTGTGAATACGATTTACACTTACCAATGGCATGATTGAAATTATCACAAAATAATTTGGAATTATTTTTGTGAAATAATTTGCATTGGAAGTTGTTGAAAATAATAAAGTATTATATGAGATATGTAATTTTATGTAATAGGAAGTAGGAGAGGCATTCCATAGGGGGAGGGTGGATGACCACCCATGAATTAGGACTCAAGGTGGTCGTCCCCCCTCCCCCCAATTGGAAAGAACTCTGCCTCCTTCTTAATCCTTCTTGGTGTATTGATTTGATTGAATTAATTTATATTGATGATTATTCAATACATATTTAATTTAAATAATTATTGTTATACATTTTTACACAAAATCATGACCATTTAAAGGAACACAAATCAATCTAAAACCATTGATTTTGTGTTGTACATGGATTGTGATCCATGGACTCCGAAAATATTATAAAAGAAGAGGCGACCATGGATCTTCTTATAGACAACAATTTCCACAAGCTCTCTCTCTCTCATTCTCATCATACACATCCCCTTTATCTCTCTCTCTCTCAAGAGTGGTCATTCACTTCTTAACCTAAAGGGAATCACCGTCGTCGCTACACCATTGTGGTGCCGCTTCAATCGCTCGCGGATCTTCATCTTCGTCGATGCCTCTTGCACATGAAGAAGACCTTATATTTCGTGTGACGAATTCAGGATATCCATTGCTCGGATCTATGTCTTGGATTTCCAGAAGGATGCGTCTCATCAACACGCTCGCAAGCATCTCCTCCGTTGAGTCAGACTTGAGACAGGTGGTCTCTTACTTTAGAGGCTTCAATCGCAACCACACTTCAAGATATATTCTTATATCTTTTTTGTAGTATAGATGAAATGATTCAAGAATTGTTCTCGGATCATGTGGTTTCATCGCTTTTAAATTTCGCTGTCCTGAGCAACTAATATGACTAGTCGCCCCCGATCGCATATGATGTGATCTTCATGCTTCCATGACACGTTTAAGGTTTTTCTCATAAACTTAAAATGGTATTAGAGCCTTGTTCAAGGTCTTGGATATGATCCAAAACCCTAGGTGAACAAGGTTCGATGCGCTGGGACTCGTTGTTTTGCTTGAGATGCAAGTTTCGAATTGCTTTTTTGATAAAATAAAAATATACTATTTATGAACTATTTAATCATGTTTTTTTATTATTAAAATTTATTTAAAAATTCTAAATATGCCCCCAAAATAATAACTTATTATTGGTACCAAAAGTGCATAATTGAAATTCGAAGAATTCTCGCTACAAATATGTTTTTATATGTATTCATGGATCTGTAAGGAAAATATTTTTGCTTACTATTTTCTCATTATGAAAATTAAAATGAACGCTTGTATTAAGTAGAGAATCAAACTAACAAATCATTCGAATTTATTTCTCTCGATTCCGACTCCGTTTGCCATAGATATTCCATATTTAGTGGAGATGGGTCGCATGATGATTGGATCATCAAATCTCTTTGCTTAATGTGTTTATCATTCAATGAAAATCATGTAAGTTATGAATTTTCCTTTATTAATTTTGATGCCTAGTAATTATGAAAATAATTGATTAAAATAATTGGCCATTGAGTGCATGTTTCATAAAAACCGTAGTTTACCTACAATAGTTGTAGGATAACTTTTACATGCAAAACATGGTTGCTTGATATGCTTAGAAATTTTAGGATCTAAACAATGTTTTAAAATTCCTAATATTTTTGAGTAATTATTATATAGTATAATACCCGTAATCAAAGCTGACGAATAAAACCACAAGTACATTGGCATTATTTTGTATTGTTTTTAATTGGAATGGTGAAGGTGTCTAGTACGGGTATGCTTGCTTGATTTACTAATTAGTACCTTGCATGTCAAGGAAATGCTCCCTCCCAGCATAACTCGAGTGTACTGGACGTATCCATTTTTGGGGAAAGAATAATATGCGTAAGTCAAGTTGTACTCTAATTATTAAAATACAAAATAATACATACTTGTAAGGGGTATACTACATAGTAATATCAAGCCAACCCTAAATGTTTGTTGGTTGATTGAATTGGATTGATAATTAATTTAATATGATTAATTAATTAGATCCAGTTAATACTCTATTATGAATAGAGTTGTAATTCCCTTGGAAGAATTAATTATGCGAATCTAATTCATAATAATTATTTAAAATTTGAATATGATATTGAGGATCATATAAATGACATCCATGGTCTCCCGTCAAGGAGAAGGGTTCCGTCGCCATGGATTGTATGTAGGAGATGCTTGTCTGAAGTGATAACTCATGTATATAATCACACATGGATCATGCTTTTTGCTTCTTGAAAGAGTAAGTTCATATGTGTAGTGATCCCAATAACGATTCCTCATATTATTGGGGTGTTATTTGATTGGGCATAGCGAGTTCTAATCCTATTAACGGTTTGTTCAATTAACAATGGGTCAACATCACCTTAGGGGTGGTGAGTTCCCACTTTTTTTATTTGAGTTACAATTTCTCATATTATTGGGATGTAACAAAGGTAAAAAGGAGATCCCAGTTCTTGTTAGAGATATAACGATAAATATATCTCTTGCTCTGAAAGTGATTAAGGGATTGATCTTTCAAAATTGAAAAGGCAAGACTAATTTGATTAAAAATCCTTAATCAATGAATTTATTTTTGAATATATAATTATTTATATGTTTTAATATAATACATTCTTAATTTCAGACAGTGAAATACTTGAACTTACTCAACATGCTCCTGAAGGTCAACTAGTTGACCGGGTCAAATTACTCAGATTGGATTCGTAAGTTGGATCTTATCCTTTATGCATATCGCATTTCTTATGTGCTTTCTAAGGACAAGTACTCAAACCCTACTACATCGGAAGAAACAAAGTTCAATGAAAAATATGATGAAAATCATACATTGGCTCGGTGTTATATTATGGGATCTTTATCCAACGTGCTCTAGAAGCAGCATGTGGATATGGACTCTTGTCAGGTTATAATGCATAATCTGAAAGAGATGTTCGGTGATGTTAATGACACACAACATTATAATGTCATGAAAGAACTTATCCGCTGCAAGATGCAGGAAATGACTTCGATCCGAGAATATGTACTCAAAATGTTTGGTTACCTCTCGGAGTTGGAGACTCTTGGGACTGAGAAGGATGCAAACATGTGGTTTGACTTCATTCTGTTGTCTCTCCCCAAGTCTTTCACCAATTGTGTGGTATCGTACCACATAAATAAAATGAGATTATCTAATGCTGAACTCATAGCTTCATTAAAGTCTGTAGAAGATGTAATGAAAAAAGAGAATCTATCTGGCAGTGCAATGGTAGCAAAAGTCAAAGGGAAGCGTGGTCGGAAGCAAGGGTCTTGGAAGGGTCTGGCCTAGAAGAAGGAGAAGAAGAATAAGATTCAAGCTGTTGCCCCGTCTTCTAATGCTTCCATACTGATGGCATCGAAGAATATCGTTGTTTGTCATCACTGCAAGAATTTGTTTGTCATCACTGTAAGAAGATGGGGCACTGGAGGCATAATTGCCTGGAGTACCTTAAATTTGCAGAGAAAGGTAAAGCCAACAGGTATAAATTCTACTTTCATCATTGAAATCAATTTTCTCGTAGGACGAGAAAGTAGTTGGATCAACAATTCTGGTGCTTCTGTTCATGTACGAATTTTGTTGCATCTATTTCAAGAAACTAGGAGTCTTAATGAAGGGGAGATAGTCATCCAAATGGGGTCTGATGCAACTGTCGCATCAGTCGCTGTCGAGACCTGCAGACTATCATTATCTAGTGGAAGAGTCCTAGTACTTAAAGAGTGTCTTTATGTTCAAGATGTTAGAATGAACCTTATATCTATATCAAGTTAGTTAGAATTGGATATTCATTTCTATTATGCAATATACTTGTCATAAGTCGTTATGATAAATATATTACGGATGGTGTTCTAGCTTCTGGTGGACTTTATGAATTGTACATTGATGAATCTATCATGAATGTAACTACCACTAATAAAAACCTTAAAAGAACCAGAGATGATGGAAATCATTCAAACATGATTTGGCATCAAAAGCTTAGTCATTTATCTGTTGACATGATCAATAGATTGATAAAGGATGAACCCTTGGATTTTCTACAGGTCCAAAATTTGCCTACATGTGAATATTGTATTCGAGGTAAAATGACTAGGACTCCTTTTCATAACTAGGTTACAAGATGCGAAGATATTTTTGACCTAATACATATTGATATATATGGTCCCTTCAGTACCACTACCCGAAATGGGTATCGATATTATTTGATGTTTATTGATGATCATTCACAATACAGGTTTATCTTCCTACTACGTCATAAATATGAAACCTTTGAAAAGTTCAAAGAGTTCATGACTTTGAAAATCAAACCAATTGGAAGATTAAACATATTCGATCTGAATGAGGTGATGAGTACCTCTTAGATGAATTTAAGGAATACTTCAAAGAGAGAGAAATTGTCTTCAATCTCACTCCTCTTAGAACTTTCAAACTTAATGGTGTTGCTAAAAGACGCAACATGGTCATCATGGACATGGTTCGTTCAATGATGAGTAAAGCACTTTTACCATAGTTTATGGAAATATGCAGTAGAGACTGCAATATATATCCTAAAAAAATTCCTAGCAAATTTGTACCCAAAACTCCTCATAAACTTTGGTATGTAATGAGTCGTGAAAACCCTACTTTAATTTGATGTGAATTGTTGTTTCAAATATCAATGTGTCATTGTAATTACATTAGGTAATCAGAATCAATCAAGAAAATAATCACAATTAATTTATTCAATTTTAATTGGAGTGGTTTTATGTTTATTTTACTTGGGAAAGTACCAAGGTCGAACTCAAGGAGGCAAAGGAACAACCGAGAATTATGTCTATCAAAGTTCGTGCACAGTTTTTGAGGTGGTATTTTTATGCAATTTTTGGATGCAAATGCAAATGTGGCCAATTTTAGAGACTAAAATGCAATTATCAGTTAAAGGGAGTCTAAAAATTATGAAACTTGTCTGAGACGTTAAATGATTTTTATAGAATAAAATATATGAAAATATGATTCTTTTTGGGCACATTATCACTAATAAGTAATTCTACAATTTGTGAATTTTGGTAATTTTTTGAGGCTATGGTTAATTAATTATGAATTTTACAATGTAGAATGGGAAAAGTATGCAAGATTCTACAAGAATAATTTTTATTAAATAACCACATCATATAAAAATATCACAAGCATACCATATTGTAGAGAATTAATTTTAGAGCACTATGCTATTTTTTAATAAAAAATGATGCAAGAATGTTGACCAAAATAATAGAGGACTACATGGGTTTGTCTGTAAATTACAATAATTAGAAAAAATATAGAGTAAGGGGCTTGAATGTAATTACCTAGACCTCGGTGGGGGGGGTGATTACAAAATTCCTAATGGGCACGTGCATAACACATGCCCTTGGGGGTGGTTGGACCTAGGCACGAGTTGACGCTTCTTAAGGGGCTCCTCAGCAATTTTCCCTCTCCCACATGCGTGTCATGTGTCGTGAGGGGGTCTTCTCAAACAAGGCATACTATGGGGGCTTCGAGTGCAAAATTCCCCCTCCACATGTGCGGATCACGTGAGGGGAGGAGGAACTTTTAAGCGGCGGGGTTCCTGTTGATGTGATGGATCTCCGGCCGAGTAGAGTAGGCGAGGATGACCAAGGCTGGCGGCACGAGGGGAGCTGTGGCAGAGTTCGGGGCTCCTCCAGATGAGATGAAGAATGCCTCCTGTTGTCGGAGAGGTGGGAGCAGACTGAGTCGAGGATGAAGGAAGTGGAGGAGCTCTGCGGTGGGTGAAGGCATGGACAGAGAGTCGAAGTCGATGCTGGAGAGTCGCTGGAGAGGGGGCTGGCGAAGGAGCTCCTGCTGCGGTTGTGACGGCTGGAATCGATGAAGTTGGTTGGCATCGCAACGGAGTAGTGGCAGGTGGAGAAAAGGATGGAGGCCCCAGCGATGGTGATGGCCGAGTAAGCGTGCGAGGGTGAAGTGCGAGTTTTGACGGAGGCGGATACTGCAGTTGATGGTGAGGGTGCACATTGGAGGGATTTGATGAAGGGAGATGGCGATGTAGAGGCGGAGTGCGTGAGGTGGAAGGCATATGTGGTAGAGTTGGCTCGATGGTGGTCGGCACCGGAGCAGAAAGCAGTCGACGCCGGGTCGCTCTGCAACGAGGCACCAAGCCTCGGACCATGCTGGAGAAGAAGGAGGTCGGGCTATCACCCTGGGCCCCAATCTTGTGTGCAGTCAGCGGATGATCAGAGGGAGTAGCGATGATGGAGTTACATAGAAGGGAGAAGGGAAGCCAGCGATTGAAGGTGGGAAATTAGATTTGACGAGGGGGCGATCGGGGAGGATTTGCAGGATCCATGATTGGAGATCTGATTGAGATCGGATCTGGAGGATCCGATGGGAATGGTGGTACACAAAGATGGAAAGGGGAAGGCGATCTTCGCGGCGGAGGGCAGTTGCCCGTCGGATCTGGAAAGAAAGGGGATACAAAGGTGACATCACGTGCTGGCACGTGCGGTGGAGGCACTTGCGTAGCACGTGCGTGTTTTTTTATTAATATTTTTAATAAAATAAATATAAAATAGAGGCCAAAAAATGAGTGACACGTGGCAGCTCCAGGAGTTACCACGTGTCACATTTAGAAAATTTGAAAAATAAATAATGAACAATAAATAAAAAAGAAATAACAAACGACCTCGAATCGAAAAATGTTCTTCACAAAAGTTGCTTATCTCGATGAGATCTACAACTTTCGTGAAGAGATTAAAATCAAAATCGATCTGCACAAAGTGATATTTTTTGGGCACTCCATGTACATAGAATATATTGATTTTTTAGGTTTTACATTTTTAATTATTTTTAATAAGATAAAAATTGGAAAATTATGATAAAATCAAAAATAAATATTTAAATATTATTCTATTTTTTTGGATTTTATTAAATAGGAAAATGAAGAAATAAAATAAAATACGAAAAGATAATTTTTGTGTAGACAGTCAGTGAAGACTCGGACTCTGTTTATTTCTTTGATTTTGGTCTTATTTTAGATTTTGATTTTTATGCATTTTAATAAAACTTTCATCAACGAAAATTAATGAAAATAAACTAAAATGAGTAAATTATGTATATACAATGATAGTCAAAATCAAGTAAAATACACAATGTACAAAGGAGGTCCAAAACCCAACTTTCACATATGAGTTTCGATTCACTTGAACATGGTCTTATTTTGAAGGTAATTGAATGTACATTAGCTCAAAAGTGAGTAGGATCAAATTGGACACTGGATGAGGAAGATCTCAACATTTTAGTCCAGAAATCCTGGAATGAGGTTTGAGTTTCTGTACCGCTTATTTATGTTAGTGATTTTTTGTGTTTTTCATTTATTCTTGTTAGTACTATGTACACAATGGAGGTGGCTTCATGTGATTTGGAGTTAGCATGAATTAGTTAAAAATTAGAGAAGTTAGGCTATTTTACAGGTCATTTAGGCTGGGACATTTGGCTTCTTGTTTTATGCAATTATAAGTGATAAAATGCAATTATTATATATACATGTATGAATGCAAATTTTGCAATATAAATGAAGAAATGCCAATGAATCTTTGGGATTTAAGCTTAATTAATGTTTTTTAGAGTGGTGAATCTGGTATTCATCACACCCTATACTTAAACCATGCTCGTCCCTGAGCACCTAAAGAAATGCAATGAGGTGAAATAAGATTAGATTTCATACCACGACTATGAGCAGAAGGTGAAAAATAGAGCTAGACCTGACCTTTGGATTATTAGTTTGGCAGAACTTCTGTGAGACAGGGTTTTAAAATCAACACCCTCCAGGTTTTACACATCATTGTCACAGTTTCGACTCAGAAGTCATCTTAGATCAATCCTCCTCCCAAAGCATACCCCATGAATATTGAACAATCGACTCATGTGTGTGAAAGGTTTTAGCTCTTCCCATCCAGACTGCTGGACTACCATGCAAACCTCTCCTCCAAAAATTAGGTGGATTAAGGTCAAGTCCAGACCACTATCGGTTTCTGCTCATAACTCGGTTTAGAACCCAAGGATTTTTCACGTATGTAGATGCATGTAATTCTGGATGAAGTGCAGATGTATGGAATGCAGACAGATTTTTATCCATTTTTTTTTGAATTTTATGATTTTTTACAAGATATTTAATTATGCAAAAATAAATAAGAACCATTTTTCAAAAAAAAATGGTTGGTCACAGTTAGTGATAGTTACAAAACTCATTATTTTTTCAGTTTGTTTACGAGTTAGTTACCCATCCTATAAATACATATAGACTTATGCGAAAGTACGAGCTACGGGTAAAATATATACACAATATATATATACACCCCCATACTTAGCGAGTGCTATATCCTCAGAGCACAAGAAGCGTAAAGAAGACATAGCTCGGGCTAAGCGTAAGAGAGTAAAAAAGAAAAAAAAATAGATCAGCCCGTCCCCTATACTTAGGCTGTGAACAGTCTAAGTATAGAAGAAGAGAGAAAATGAGGCATATGATGAGAGAAGTGGATGGCGAGAGTATATACAGTGGGCATCGGGTCCCCCTATACATAGGATTTGATCAACCTAAGTAAGAAAGAAGGGTGGAAATGGGGCAATCGTGAGAAAGAGTTGATGAGGAGAATGGTATATACAGATAGCATCGATCCCCCATATACTTAGGCCTTGGCCTAAGTAGAGGAAGAAGATGGACAAGGATATAGATGGGGTCGGGAGGGAGGGTAGCCGATGATTAAGGTGGTTTTTGGCCGATCTTTTTATGAGGATGAGGTGGGAGATCTTAATGATAAGAAGAAAATGAAGCATATGAGTCCCAACCATTGTCAGTGTTATCCTCAGAAAGATCATGCTGGAGAGTAGATGAAGCGTATGAATCAGATGATATCCTGCCATCGTCGGAGTTATCCTCAGAGTAATTGTATTTGAAAGTGATAGCACTCCAGATATTCTTGTTCTTCAGTTGCCTCAGTTGTTTTCTCAGAATTTGTTCCTTCTTGAGATCAAGCGATTCATCCTCGGATGATGAATACTCTGAAGCACCAGTCTCAGTTAACTGATAAGAAATTATTCCAGTATATTTAATGACCATGAGAGTCGGCTTTCGATGAATAATAGTGAGGAACCGAAGTTGTCCAATGGAAATCGGTGTTTGGATCCTTGCATAGGTAGGGTTCTAGAGCTACCGAACTGACCTCATTCATAAAATCACCTTGTACGGACCTGATGAGGAATCAACATACGATTCCTTTTTCAGAAGGTCGAAGGCGACTTTCTTTCTAGATGAAAGGGTAGTCGAAATGGGCATTTTCGTTCGTTTTGTCTGTGAATGTGCTGGTCTTGGAAGTGAGGTGTTAACAATCGAGTCTCCAAATGAATAACCATTGAAATATTCCTCCCTGATCAGTTCACGTCCTACTGAACAGCCTACGATCTACCCTACTTAATTCAACCAGATTATCGATTAAATTTAATATTTCGTTCGTTGTAGTCGGATAAATCAAGACGGATCAAAACCACTTAGATTAATGTCAATATTAAACACAAGCGGCAATTTTTTTTATTTTACTTGGGCAAGCCCAAGGTCGAATCAGGGAGACAGTTTTTTCCTTAGATTAATTTGAAGTCAATTTCGATGTAGATTTTCAAGAGAATATTTTTTTTGGTTTTTTATGCAATTAAAGACAATGCGATGCAATTCAAGCCAAAATTCAGGGTTAAATTTGAAGTATGGTCAAATTAAGTCCAAAAATGATGAAACTTGGCCAGTATACGAAATGCAATGAAATTAAGCTACTGCATTTTTTTGGAATTTTTCAACTTTAAATAAATTAAATATGAATTAAAAATGATGCAAGGTGAATTTTGTAGAGTTAATTTTAATAAATACCAAATTAGATCATTTTCAGATACAAAGATATCCTAGATATTTGTATGTGAGATGCATCCAGGAAAATGATTAAACCTCAAAAATGATGAATTTTGGATATATTAAAAATCAATTAAGCAAAATAATAATTAATTTATTAAGGCCTCGTTATGTGTGCAAATGATGTGATTTTTGGGTATGAAGTAGAATAACTTAAATTAGGCCTATTTTGATTTTTTGGTGATTTTTGGAGCAAGAAATAATTTAATATGGAATTAAAGGCACACAATGGGCAAACTATATAGATTTCCACAAAAAGAAATATATTAAATTACTCGAAGCTCACATAAATGTGACAAGTGTCCACAATGATAAAGCAGAAGTTTCTCCACAACATGCAATTTTTGGAATTATAAATTGATGCTAAATGAATGCTTAAATAAACGTGCAAACACAGGGACGAAAATGCAAACAGGAATAAAATTGATTAACTCAGAAACATGCTTACATGGACTAAAATGCAATTACCTATAATGCATGGGGTATGTGTGCAAATTGTCCATGGAACACGTGCACCTCACGTGAGGCGCCTGATAGGGGCTGATATGCAATTTTGGACACTTATAGGGGCCTCGGTGTAAATTACCCAGACCGCACGTGAAGACCACGTGAGGTGCTAGGCTCGGACGGCGTTAGAGGCTCATACAGTGGCTCGGGTCTTCTGTAGGCTCAAACAAGCTTTGGGGTAGCTTCGGATGCTCCGAGCCTAAAGGTCGGGGAGGAGGCTCAGAGCTGGAGACTTGGCGAACGATGGACTGTCAGATCCTCAAGGATCCAACAATGACTAGAGCGAGTGACGTGTCCTCCTGAGGTCCGTCAGATCGAGATGGATCCAACAGTATCTGGAGCTCCTGGAGAGGTTGACGTGGATTGCTGAGGACCGTCCGATCAAGACGATCAGACGATAGCTGTGCTTCCTGCTCCTCCTCGCCGCCACCTCCTGCGGCGGGCGTGGCTGGGCTCCGATGAAGCACTCCTGGATCCACCACCTTGGATCTTTCTCGGTGTTAATCCTCAGGGACTCCTGAGTAGATGGAAGTGATCGTGGAGGTTCTGGAAGCGACGAGCGTGGTTTGTAGGTCGGAGGTGAAGAAGCTCGAAGCAGCTCCGGTGATGTTCTGACCAATGACGAAAGCGTCTCCTGCAGTATTAGTGAATGCCAAAAAAGGGCGCTCATGCTCGCGTGGGTGCAGTTGGGTGACTGGGATCTTAAGGCATGACACGGTCGAGTGGTCGGCATGCTCCTCCACCGGGAGGGGCGGAGCGGTGGTCAGAGGTGCTTAGATGAGTCGTGAAGAGGAATGAAGGGATGCACGATGATGCCAGCTCCGAGGTGGAGCTTGGGCGATAATCAGTGGACGGTGATGTCGAGCGGAGAAGTGGGGGAAAATAAGAGAAAATCAGAGGAAAAGAAGAAGAAGATCGGAGAAGAAGATGGAGGAGGCTACCTGGGAATGGAAGCTCAAGATGAAGCCTACGGTCTTTGCTCGAGGGTCGGTAGGAGCCTGAGCTCGTGCAGGTCGATGGAGGAGCTGCTGCACGACGAAGCTCGTCGTGGATCTCGCCGGATAGGGTACCACTGTCATCGCTTGATGGCTGATCTAATCTCTATCACAGATAGGAGGAGAAGAGCTCTAGGGTCTCTCATGCAAGGGTGAATAGTCTTGAAAGTGACCGGAGGTGCTGTATTTATAGAGAGAAGGTAGTGACTCCGGTGATGGGGGGTGAGGTGTTCGTGGCGATTGTGGCGGGAATTATGGCTGAGATGGTCTCCCGCGAGGGTGAGGGATGCCAGGTCTTGGACGTGGGCTCGTCGGGAAGTGGAGATAGTGGCTGGAATGGCGACAGAAATAGAAAGGGGCCAGCGAGTTGGAGAGATGGGGTGACGTGGGTGAGGCATTCTCGGAGGTTGAAGACAGACTCTTGACCGTTGGATCTAGTGATCCAATGGCTCTGGGCAGGGCGCTTGGGAGAGGTTAGGATCAGATCAAGGCGATGCAATCGAAGGGAGAAGGATGATACATGTGGCGGGATGTGGGTGCGGCACTAGCGAACGATTGTAATTAGAGAAGACTGTCGATCGGGCGGCTGTGGACAGCAGAGGAGATGAGTGGATGGGATGAAAGCATCTAGGCTCCGATCGAGCGGCTGTGGGAGGTGACGGGTGGCACGCTGAGGTTAAGGCAGAGAATAATGGTGGATATGGAATTTGGGCATAGATCGGATGGTTGAGGATGGAGCGGGAATGAACGACGCCGGTGGAGAAGATCAGGCGGTGATGGAGTGCACTACATGGCGCAAGGAGGTGAAGGCGTTGGTGATCGGCCCAGATGCGATCCGGGCCTTGATCCAAGGGCTAAGATTTAGGCGACAATAAATGGCTGAGATCTGAAGCTGTAGGGGATGATCAGACGGCCAGGGAAAGGGGGCGCGTGGCGAGCGGATAGATGGGTCGCGTGGTGCAACCAGAAGGCGCCACATGGCCCAATCAGATTGGTGCGAAGAAGGAATGGAGAAATGAGGGAAAATGATCGAATTTGGGAAAACTCAAAACATGAAAGTTGTAGATCTCGATGAGAACTACAAGTTTCATGTTGACCAAAAATGGAAATAAGGTCAAATGAAGTGATAAAATACAAGGGTACGAATACATATACATACAATAGACAATGGGGGCCCAAAATCCAAGTTTTGCATACGATCTCCGATTTTAATGAAATTGGTTTCATTTTGAAGGTCTTTAAATATATATTACTTTAAAAGTGTGTAGACCTAAATTGGAGGCTATATGTGAGAGATATGTGCATTTTAAAGTCCATGGTCTCAAACTTGGACTTGGGTTTTATTGGTCAATTTTACAAGTTAGTATTTTTTTGGTATTTTTATTTATTGGTGTTAATAATATATACACTATAGAGTTGAATTTATGGAGTTTGGAGTTAGTCTAAAATACATACAAATAGGTGATTTTTACAAGTGAATTTGACTTCTTATTTAATGCATATGTAAATGCTAAAATGCAAATGTTATCTGTGCATGCGTAAATGCTAATTATGCAATATAGGTGATGAAATGCATCTAATTACTCAGGAACAAAGCTCTATTTTCAACTTTTAGAGTGATGAATTACAGATTCATCAACCCCCTATACTTAAACCTTGCTCGTCCCCGAGCAACTAAAATGAAATGCAAAGGTGAAATGATTTTGGGTTCCATACCAAGGTCATGAAAAAAAGTTGAAAATGGATATTAACTCGACCTTTGGATTAATTGTGAGCTGGAACCTTATTGGGATCTGAATTTAAGACCTAACAGACTTTAAGTTCCACAAGTCTTCTATTCAAGATGCCTCAACAGTCAGGTCAGAACAAATCCTCATATGCAAATTTCTGATGACTATGATTCTTACTTGTATTGTGTAAGTGAAATATAGCTCTTCACATCAGAAATGGCAAAGAACCAGCCTCCTATAACAAGGTAACTCTAATTCTCTGGTCCAGTAACTCTTTCCTCGAGGAGCGGGGTATTCCCTTCTAAGTTCAAGTGCGACCAACTCAAGAAGAGGGGGTGGAGAGAAGAATGAACGGTAGCCCGTGTAGCTACCTATTCCAGGATGCTTGACCAGTGTAGCCAAGTCATCCAGTTGCAGACTTCTTGCAAATATACATACTCCGGCATGCATTTTATTTTCACTCAGGTCTGTCTTATTTTTTGGAGTTCTTGCATTTTTTTAAAACTATGTACAAGATGCAGCATATACATCAGGAGTTTTTCCTCTTGAGCCAGTAGACTATCCCTCTTTTGAAGCATTATTGCAACCTACAACATCCCATCCTTAGATGTCAACACCATCAGACTAGGTTGAGATGCACTTCCCTCCCTAGAGGAGGACAGATGTTTCCACCCGTGTGCTACTCCAAGCCAAGGAATTCTACCTCCTCACCACCTCATTAATGAAGAGCTACGTGCATGGCGCTTGTCCAAGTTAGGTCACTATCTAAAAGAATCATGCATGTGCACGAGATATTCTACTTAGACTAATCAAGATGACATGTGAACATAGACTTGCGGACTCAAAGAATTAAGTCACTTGACCTGAAAAATATTAACTCAAATTCCTATAAGGTTCCTCTAAAATTAGGTTAATTAAGGTCAAATCAAGTCCCTCCTCAACATATATTCATAACTTGGTTCGGAACCCACTAACTTTTCACTTTGCATATGCAAGATATACATATGAGGTGCAGATGACATGCTATGTAGATGAATGCAAGACTCTTTTTTCTTTCTTTTTAAATGCAGAGATGATATGCAAGAGTAAATAAGAAGCCTTCGATTTTGATGATTTTTTTTCTTCAAAGAGATACAAGAGTACTAAAAATATACATGTATTTTACAAATTTTTTCCATTTTTACCCATCCCGTTATTATTGTGTAATATATACAAAAATACACAAAAGTAGGAGCTATGGGTAAAGTATAAATGTAATATATACACGCCCCCTATACTTAGCGTGTGCTATGTCCTCAGAGCATGAAAAACGAGAAAAAAGACATAGCTCGTGCTAGGCGTAAGAGAGCCAAAATAAGAAAAAATGTATAGAAGTCGTCCTGCCCCCTATACTTAGGCTCTGACAGCCTAAGTGTAGAAGAAGATAAAAAAATGAGGTGGACGAGGCCAAGAGGGAAATGAATGAGTATATACATGGTGGGCATCGGTCCACCCCTATACTTATGATCTGGTCAGCCTAAGTATAGGACAGGAGTAAGTGTGAGAACCGATGAGATCTGGAGGATGTACAACGAATGGTGAATAGACTCGGGTCACTATCCCCGCAATACTTAGGATATGATCATCCCAAGTATAGTCATAAAATGAAAAAATATGGAGCCCGGGCGAGTGACTGGAGTCGCGGGAGGAGGGAAAGAAAATATATACATGAAGGGTGAGTATATACAAGGATCATGATCTGAATCTTTTCGATGCTGCTGATGGCGAGAGCTCATTGTTGCAAGGTCTCATGCATGGCTTTATATGTGTCTACCGAGTCTGCCTCGTGCATGAAAACAATCTCCTTAACATGGACTAACTGTTCATTTGGTTTGATGAAGTGTTTCAGCAGTTGTCCATTAACTAGGGATGTCTGTGCTCCATCTGTAAGATCTAAGATCTCTACACATCCACTATCATGCACAACATGGACTATGAACGGACCCATCCACTTGGATTTCAGCTTACCTTGGAAAACCTTTAGCCTCGCATTGAACAACCATACTTTCTATCAAGGAACAAGGATCTTTCATCTGATATATGTATCATGCCAACGCTATACATTGTCCTTGTACACCAAACTGCTGTCATATGCTCAGTTTCTGACCTCCACAAGTTCATTCAGATCCATCTCTCTCTATTTCTGCCTTAGGTGTGTGTTCCAGTTGACCTTCTTGATTGCCCATCCAGATTTATGCACTAATTCTACGGGAAAATGGCACGGCTTCCCAAACACCATTCTGAATGGGGAGGTTTCTAAAGGTGTCTTGTAAGCTGTCCTATAAGCCCAAAGGACTTGATCTAAGATCTGAGACCAGTTCTTCCTGTCTGGGCGGACAAGCTTCTGCAATATGGTCTTAACCTCCCTATTCGACACCTCTGCCATGCCATTGGTCTGTGGGTGGTAAGGACTAGCGACACGGTGTTCGATGCTGTAATCCTTTAAGAGTGTCTTCATGTCTCTGTTCACAAAATGGCTACCCCCATCGGATATCAACACTTTGGGAATCCCGAACCTAGAGATGATGTGATCTCCAATAAATTTATAGATAGTCCTGCTGTCTGCAGCTCGGGTCGGGATAGCCTCCACCCACCTTGATAGGTAATCCACCGCAAGAAGGATATACTCGAAACCATGGCTAACCGGGAATGGGCCCATGAAGTCGATGCCCCAGGCATCAAAGACATCACAAATGATTGACCAGCTGCAATGGCATCTCATCCTTGGAACCACCAGTTCATCCCATTCCCTGGTATACTGGGCATGACTTCGCAAAGGTGAGCGCATCGCGAAACAGAATCGTCCAGTACAAACCACATTGAAGTACCTTCCATGCGGTCCTCTTCCTGGAGTGGTGTCCTCTTGCCTCCAGACTATGGCATAAAGTAAGGACACTCTGATATTCCTCCTGAGGAATACACCTCCTCCAGACACAATCTGGTCCTTCAAAGAAAAGGATCGGATCCTCCCAATGGTAATGTCTCGCATCCGACTTGAGTCGGTCTATGTGGCTCTTGGGCCAATCTTCAGGAACTATCTTGGATATAAGATAGTTCACTATATTGGCGTACCATGGGAGTAAGTCGATAACAAAAACCGACTCGTCATGGAAGGAGTCTCGAATAGGCATATCATCAGAAGCATCAAGATTTTAGAGATGGGAGAGGTAATCAACCACTACGTTCTTCTTTCCAGGTTTATCTCTAATGTCCAAATCAAATTCCTGGATGAGTAAAATCCACCTAAGAAGACGCGCCTTTGCGTCCTTCTTTTCCACTAAGTACCGTAGTGTTGTATGGTCTGTAAACACAATCACCTTAGATCCAATTAGATGCGATCTGAACTTATCCAAGGCGAACACTACCACAAGCATCTCCTTTTCAGTAACTGTATAGTTACACTGAGAGGTATCAAACACTTTGCTTACGTAGTGTATGGTAAATGGGACACCATCCCTCCTCCATCCTAACACATTCCCAATAGCAAAATCTGAGGCGTCCGTCATGATCTCAAAAGGAAGAGACCAATCTGGGGCTTGTAGGATCAGGGCATCCATGATCATCCCTTGCAGTTACTTAAAGGCCTCAAGACATTTATGATCGACGATAAAATCCATGTCTTTGCCTAAAAGCTCAGTTAGCGGTGGGGCGATCTTTGAAAAATCTTTGATAAATCTCCAATAAAATCCAACATGCCCGAAGAATGACCGAAACTGTTTCACGTTGGTTGGTGGATGGAGTCGTCTAATCACGTCCACCTTGGCAGGGTCAACTCCATTCCTCTCTTGGAGATGACATACCCTAACACAATGCCCTCCATCACCATGAAGTGTCTTTTCTCCCAGGAGAGCACCAGATTAACCTCACAACATCTTTTGAGGACTCGGTCCAGATTTCTAAGACAGGAATCGAAGGAATCGCCGTAGACCGAGAATTCATCCATGAAGACTTCTAGGAATTCACCGACCATCTTGGCAAATACTGCAATCATGCACCTTTGAAATGTACCGGGGGCATCCCAAAGGGCATGCGCCTGAAAGTATATGTACCAAAGGGTCATGTAAAAGTGGTTTTCTCCTGGTTCTTAGGATCAATAGCTACTTGGTTGTCTCCCGAAACCCATCTAAAAAGCAGAATAATTCTTTTCCTAATCTCTCTAGGATCTGATCAATGAATGGTAGGGGAAAATGATCCTCATTAGTGGTCTTCTGTAATCCACACAGACACGCCACGACGTGGGTACTCGTGTCACGATCTCCTCTCTGTCCTCATTGGTGGTCGTCTAAATTCCTAACTTTTTCGGAACAACATGCATGGGTGCCGCCCACTTGGAATCAAAGATGGGGTAAACGAAACCCGCGTGACACCATTTCTCAATCTCCTTCTTCACGACCTCTCGTAAATTTGGATTCAACCTATGTTGGAATTCACGAGAGGGTTTAGCTTCATTCTCTAAGTACATATGGTGCGAACACAGAGCGGGATTTATCCCATGGTGATCGGAGATGATCCAGCCTATCGCCTTGCGGTTTTTCTCCAGAATCTCTAGCAAGCAAGATTCCTTCTCATCGATTAATTGCGAACTGATGATGACCGGATATTTCCTCTCTTGACCTGCAAGGAAGGCATACTTAAGAGTTGTGGGTAATGGTTTGAGCTCAGGTAAGGTTTGATCATCAAGGAAGTCTGACTCAATCAGTTCTGGCTCTGTGCTGGTAGTGTATGGATCTATCTCTGAAGTTACTGCCACCAACTCATTCAGCTCTATAGTCAGATCGTTAAAAGTATCCAAGCAATTGGCAAAATCCACGCTCAACTCGTCATTCTCATCTTCTGATTGTCCTAAAGAGGAAAGGACTGACAGGTCCAGCTGGGCCTCTACGTCATTGAAGATGTAGGGGGATGTACTTTCTACGAGGTACTAGATCCTTAGGTTCTCGCAAACTGTCTCATGCACAAGATCTTTTCCACAGGAGAGGGACTCATCGATGCTAGCTGGGTTCTGTCTCCATGGCCCAACGATGTCTGCATGAACACAATCTGCTTTTGATAAAGAGTACTCAATTCTAGATTCAGAATCTAGCCTCTGCCACCTTGTCTGCTTCATCTCAAGTTCCTCATCTCCGCCTAGAGTTTGGAACTGAATTTTCCTGATCTTATAATCAAATAAGGCCCCTGTTGTTCTGAGGAAGGGCCATCCTAGAATGATTAGGGAATCTCTCCAATTTCAAGGGGTCTCCATATCAAGGACTGTAAAGTCCACCATGTAATACTGACCTTGACTTTGATGATAACGTTCCTCAATTCTCCCTTGGACCTCTTGGTTGATTTGTCTGCGAACTGGAGTAAGGCTCTGGATTTCCTAAGAGGTCCTAGATTTAGCCACTCATAGAGGCAGATTAATTGAGGATCCATTATCAAGGAGAGTGTCTGCAAACGCAGTGTCATCGACATGACTCACCACATAATGGGCACCCATGTCCCTTCATTTTCTTGGAAACACTTTCTTAATGGTGCAAGTAGTGGCTACAGACAAAACATGTTTCTCAACACGACTTTTGTTTTCCTGCTGACCCTAGTATGTGTGCATCTCACCTTAAGGTACTTCTGAAATGCAGGTGTCATGTCCACATACGTATCAAAGGGGATTGTGACCTTGATATACTTATTGCACAACTCTGCCATCTCAGGGTCATCTTTTTGGATTTTCTTGGTTTTCTTCTTTCCACCCTTCAGAGTACGAGGGAAAGGGATTATTGACAATAACTCAGATTCTGAAACTGAAAGATTTTCATTTAAATGGGAAACTAAGTTTTGTAAAAGACTTTGACGCTGACTTTGACATAGACTCGGACGAAAAAGAAATTCCTGTGGCGAAACTTGTGATGCATCTGCCGCGACTGCTGGGATGTTCTCCTCAGATGGAGGTGCGGGATCCTCATCTGATTCACCGGATTCACTGCTGGTGCTCCTCTCCTTCTTCTCTGAGGACTTGGAAATCCTCTTATTCTACGGGTGATGGTGATGATGGTGCTGCTCCTCTGCCTCCAAGTTCTCCTCAGGTAGAGACTTGGCGGCATCTTCCTCATGTACCCACTCCTGATCAGGTACGGTCACGGTCCTTCTGCTCTTGAGGAACATATGATTTACATTATCGTATGAAAGGATATCGTGTTCAGATAGAGAATAATCCGAATATTATACCTGATCGTGTGGTCGGTGCTGACCCTGATTCAGGCTATTTGGGTTGGCCTGAACCTGGGCGAGAATTGGGGTCTTTGGCGTCATCTGCTGGTCCAGGGTATGTGAAACACGATTCAGATCAATTCTGATATCCAGGTAGTGATAACCGCCCCACACCCTATGTTAATTCGGTCAAGTTAATGTCCAATTTAATTAGATGCGTTTGTTGCAGTCGGATACGAGAGGGAATATCAAAAACCACTTTTAATTAAATTCGAGTTAATTTCAAGCGGCAGATTTTTTTTACTTGGTGAAGTCCAAGGTCAAACTCAGGGAGGCATCTGTCTCCTTAGGTGAATTATTAGCAAATTTCCAAGTGTTAGATTTTCGAGGAGTATTTTTTTGTTCTTTTTTTATTTTCATATGCAGACACATGCAAAATCAGGCCATTTTTAAAGTTAAATTATAAAGATGGTCAAATTAACTCCAAAAATTATGAAACTTGACCAGATTATGAAATGTGGTGAAATTATAATACACTAATTTTTTAGAATTTTCTGATGCACGGATAATAAAAAATGCAGACTTTAGTGAAAATGACTAAACCAATTTTAATAATTACCAAACGATGATATTTCTTAGAAACAAAATTAATACAAATAAATCTAATTAAGAGCTATCCAAATCAATTTGAATTTCCTTAAAACACTTCACGGTTGATTAATTAAAAATTGATTAAGGTTTTCACTAAATGATTTTTCTAAGAAAAACTATATGTGTCAATGGTGTGATTTTTGGATATGTTGTAGCATAGACCTATATCTACCAATGGTGATTTTTGGAGATTTTTCGATAAGCAGAGAAGACGTAATCAATTAATCAATCAAAATGGGTAAAATGTTGCAATTTTCATCAAATTAATTTCCATAAATATTCTGCAAATCAGAAAATACAAATAAATGCTAAAATGATAGAACAAGAGTTATGCTACACAATGCAACTTTTGGAATTAAAAATGGATGACAGAATGATGACTAAATAAACGTGCAAATGCAGGGGTATGAATGCAATACAGAAAAAGAAATATGAGCTGAAATGGAGCACATGGACTTACATGCAATAATCGGAAACTTGAAATTTTTTAAGAACTTGCAAAGGGGTGCAAGTGTCCCCTTTGCAAATTCCCCTTTTTTTATTTTATTGTGCGATAGATGTCCTCTGCTTCTTGCCTTGAAACAGGGGAAGCCGATGGAGCTTCAAGGCTTGAAGGTGGTCGGCGGCGAGTGGCGCGACAACGACGTGGCTGGTGGAGGAGGATGGTGCGGGTGTAGCTGGTGGTTGCCGCGTTCGTCGGGGACGTGGCAGCGGTGGCGCAGCAGTCCTAGCGAGGGAGATGGCGCGGGGACGGTGGAGCGCGCGACCTTGAGGCCGCTGGAGGTTGCGTGCGGCCGCGCGGAGGCTGCGGCCTTGAGGACGTGACGCGTGGCACGGGGACGGGGCTGCGAGCGGGACCGGCACGCACACGGTCAGGCGCCGCGCGGAGGGGCGACCTGGGGGGTGCTGGGCAGGCGGACGGTGGTGAACCGGCGGTGGAGGCGGAGAGCGGCCGGGGTGTTGGCGTGGCCGTTGGCGTGCGGCATTGGTGGCTGGAGATGGGTCTCGCGAGGTCGGAGGCTGGCAGCGTTGGGGGGTGGAGCACGGCCAACGGGGGGGGGGGGGGCTTGGGCGTGAAGATGACCAATGGCCAAACAGGGGAAGTGACTATTTGTTTAGCGTGGAGTAAATGATGGATTAATTGGTTGAGAAATCTAACTCCAAAAATCACGAAAAAATCATATTCGTGATCGCAATGTGTTAATTGTCCGTGGAAGTGTTCTTGCTTTTGAGTTTTGATGGATAGAAGACGATAATTTAGGAGAGAGAAAGTAAGGAGGAAGAAAGAAGGAGAACGGAAGGTGGAGAAAAGGAACAAGGAGAAGACGGATTACCTGTAGAGGTGGATGGGCACGTCTGGGAAAGGTACCAGAGCTGCTAGCTCTGGTTGGTCTTCGCTCAAGGCTCCGGCGTGAGCCGAGCCGGGCGAGCTTCAAGAGCTCGCAACAGCGAAGTGCACCTTCGTTGGATCTCGCTGGAGGAGGAGTAGGTTATTGCTCAACTAGAGGGACCTGCTGTCACTAGGGACTTCTTAGGGGCTAGCTCCTCTCACTCTACGAAGTGGCGGATCCGGATGAATGGAGGAGTGGAGGTGATTATAAAGAGGAGGAGGTGGAGGTTGGAAAGGGCATGGAGAGAGTGGGAGAGATGAAGGAGTGAAGAAGATGGGGTGGGATGGGAGGTGTCGATGGCTTCTCCCTTAAGCCAAGGGAGAGTGGGGTGGAATGGGTAGAGGGGGAATGAGAAGGCGCCACTTGGCGCGCTCGGATGCGGCCATGTGGCTTTTATTTAATTAATAGCAAAAACCAATGGGTGACACGTGGCGGCTTTCGGAGCCACCACATGTCGCTTTTAGAAAAAACCAAAGTTAAATGAAAAGAAAAATAAAAAAGACATAATAAAAGGGATCAAATCAAAAAGTAATCAACACGAAAGTTGCTCGTCTCGATGAGATCTACAACTTTTGTGAAGGGTCAAAAATCAAATGAGATTATATGTACAAACTGTATTTTTGGGTGGTACCTAATAGATATAATTACCACATTTTATCTTTTGTAATTTTTTTGTCATTTTTAATTAAGAGAAAAATCAAAATAAAAATAGAGAAAATATGAGAAGAATATTTACAACTTAATCTAATTTTTTTTTGGATTTTTAACAATTAGAAAAATGAAATGGTAAAGTGGAAGGGAAAAACGATCAATATACAATATACAAAAGGGGCCCAAAATCCAAGTTTTGCATACGAGCTCCGATTTTAATGAAATTGATCTTGTTTCGAAGGTCTCTGAATGTATATTACTTTAAAAGTGAGTAGACCTAATTCGGAGGTTGTATGAGAGAGATATGTGCATTTTAAGGTCTAAGATCTCAAACTTGTATTCGGGTTTTATTGGTCAATTTTATAAGTTAGTATTTTTTTGATATTTTCCCTTTATTAGTGTTAGTCATATATACACTATGGAGTTGGTTTTATTGGATTTGGAGTTAGTATAAAATATATACAAATAAGGTATTTTAGCTAATATACAGGTGAATATTTACAAGTGAAATTGGCTTCTTATTTTATGCAAATATGAATGCTAAAATGCAGATGTTATCAATGCATGCGCGAATGCTACTCATGCAATATAAGTGGAAATATGCAGCTATTTACTCAGGAACAAAGCTCTATTTTCAACTTTTAGAGTGATAAATCACAGATTCATCAGGTAGTCATTCTGTATCTGTTGGACCCTATCAGTCAGTTTCTGGATGGCCATGGTGAGGGACTCCAATTCACTAGTGGGCAGGGCTGCTGCTGCTGACTAGAGGATGAGTGTTTCGGCTGTCTATACAGGCCCTACTAGCCGTGCCGATACTGCTACTGGAGGGAAGGTGGTGGAGGGCCCTGCTGGCCCGAGTGGAATGTGCACTGCTACTGGTGCTGCTGAGGCTGGTACCCTTGTCCGGGCCGGGACTGTACAAAGCGCATTGCGGGGACAGAGCTGGTTTCCTGGTAAGCTAGGGAAGGTCGATGTGGTTGACCGTTCCCTATCCTCGATTGTCTTCCGACGGGGTCATGGCTGTACCGCAACCCGTTGATCTCGAACACCTGCAGAGGCTCCTCGTAGACTGACTCCACTTGTGGGGGTGCGTGCTGCTCCTGCTGAGTGTACTGCTGCTCCTCAACCTAGCTTCTCTGAGGCCCCTGTACCTGCTCCTATACAATATGGACTCGATGTACAGGCACATGTGGTACAGAAGGGGCAGGTAGTCGTATCTTGGCTACCTATTCAGTCAATTCCTCTACTTGTTACGACAATCGTGAAAGCGCCTCAAGGTCAATGACCCTCTTGTGGGTCTGTTCTACCATAGTGAGCTTACCAGCTATTATCCCCATGCTAGGGATGAGGTCATCTGTCATATCCACTACAGTCTTCCTAGTTGTCTCATTAGATAGGCTTGAGGGAGACAACTGATAGGCCCTGGTGGCCTAAGATCTGTCGGTTTCTGCCATCTGCTCCAGAATCTTCCATACAAAATCTTCTTTCTTATTGAGATAGCTTCCTCCATAGACTGCACTCACTAACCCCTGCATTTCCGGGGTCATGTCACAGAATAAGGTTTGGACTAAGATTGCTTTGGTAATGCCATGACAGGGGTATTTTTGAGTTAAGTCATTGAATCTATCCAAGGCTTCATGGAATGGTTCGTGGGGTCCTTGGGAAAAACTCACGATCTTCGTCCTCATCTGGTTAGTCTTACTGACTGGGTAGAACTTCTTTAAAAATAAGTTTTTGAATTGCATCCAGGTCGTACATCTCACCCCGAGATTCTTCAGCCGATGAGAACCTTATCTCCTAAGGCAAACGGGGTAGCCTTCAACCTGATGTAATCTTGTCCAACCCTAGGGTCACTAAGATTGTTGCATACCAGCTTGAAGTCTCTAAGGAAAGCATATGGTTCTTCGGTGGAATTCCCATTGAACTTCGATAGCAGACTCAGAAAGTGGGGCTTTAGCTCGAACGCTTCTGGGGGTACCTTAGGAGCCAACTATGTATCTCATTCTCTGCGGAGTTGTAGGCATCTACCATCGATCGGTCAATTCCACCTGCCTCGATCACCTGTCCCATCCTAGCCATTAGTTCTGCATTCAGCTGCTCGGCTCTAACCAATCAGGTGAAGACTTGGTGCATAGGATCATCTCTATGTTCCTCTTCTTCCGGGGGTTTCTTAGGAGGCATCTTGTCCTCTTTACTTGGGTAAAGAAATTGGTCTAAGTTAGAGGACATATTAATGAAGACATTCTCACTGAGGTGATGGTTTTCTTCGATGAGATGAGAGGAGAGAAAAGGGATGGTTTGAGGGTAACCATCCTGAGGGTGATGGATCCCGAACTCAAGAGGGTCATGAGCTTGGGTTGGCCCAAGTTGCACTTGGGCCAATGAAGACGAACTTTGTGAGGGGCTCAAGGAGAGATTTGCGAAGCGTGAGTAGATATCCCCCCAGTCAGTCATCTTGGATGGCAAGAAGAGGAGTCGGGAGTTTAAGTGTAAAGATAGGTTTTTACTCCTACCTGAAGCAAGAAAGTGAATCACAAACCCAGATTTTCACACTCAACACGGTGAAGAACCCTAAATCGAGTCCAATTAGTCTGGTTGATTTTAAGTTTGATTTTTCAAGCAAGTAGCAAAGGTTACACGATCTATGGGGAAGTCGGCTCAAAGCTGGATGCGTCTCCTCTATTTAACCTGTTGCGTAAGATACCGACGCCCTTCCTTTCTTCGCTCCTATCCCTAGCTGCGAGTTCAAGGACCTACCCTATCTACCTACCGAAGTAGACAGAGGTTGACAAGGCTTTAACTTTGCCCCTATCTGCCTGCCAGAGCAGGCGGAGGCTACTAGCAACTTGTCGTGGTGCACTGCAATTTTGCCCCTATCTACCTACCGGAGTAGGCGAAGGCTACTTGGCCCTGGTCAGTTGAACCCATAGTTCATCCTGTGATATTTGCTCGGATTGGGGTATACGATATGGAAGGCGGGGATTTCGGATCTGCCTTAGGGTGTGCACACACACTCTTGTACCCTCACTCAGCCTGAAATCAAGGTCGGGATTATTCTCCTGCAAACAAAATTTTTGATTTTATTGATTTTTTTGTCAATTTGTTTAGCAGCCCCGATTTTAAGTTTAGATGACCACTTGATTAGTCCAACACACAAGGCACGCCTATCATCTAGTCCCAATTTCCTTTAAACCTAAGTTTGAAAAATCAAGGGAGAAGGAGTCGAGAAAAGCCGATGCAGGATAAAACAATGATGTATGCCAAGTTCAGAAGACTTACAATAATCCTCGCTCTCTACATGGGGATGCAAAACAGAATTGAATTTTACACTATATGGATATGAGCGAAAAAGCCTCTCCTAGACAAGCTGTTCTATTAGCGAAATGAAGAACAAGTTAAATTTGTCTACAGTCCCGCAGTCTAAGTGTATCTTTTTAGTGTGAAGTGTGGTCCTAGATATTATGAGCATAAACAGTACTAAGAGAGCTCTAAGAGCCGCAATTGCAGGTCCTATCCTACGTTAAGCAACTACACAACACGCGAGGACTCGTTTTATTATGACTTACACATGCGAGAACCCAAACGGGAACCGTTGGAAAATGCAAAAAAAGTTTTTACAAGTCCTCTCAAAAACCACTCAAGTTATTTTAATGCAGGTTCCTTGGCTCGCTTGGCGAAGCACCTTCGACTCCTCGTATTCCTCGCACAAAATAAATGATGGTCAGATTAAGGACAACACAAAATAAATAAATAAAAATTGAACAGAAAATATTCACAAGAAAAACCAGGAATCAGACTACCCAAGGATGGAAAACCTAAAAAGCAAATTTCCTAAAAATTAACCTGTGCCGTGCCTCCCTAGCAATGGCACCATTTGAACAGCCTACGATCTACCCTACTTAATTCAACCGGATTATCGATTAAATTTAATGTTTCGTTCGATGTAGTCGGATAAATCAAGACTGATCAAAACCACTTAGATTAATATCAACATTAAATACAAGCAGGAATTTTTTATTGTACTTAGGAAAGCCCAAGGTCGAACTCAGGGAGGCATCTTTTTTCTTAGATTAGTTTGAATCCAATTACGATGTTAGATTTTCAGGAGATTTTTTTTTGTTTTTATGTAATTAAAGACAATGCGATGCAATTCAAGCCAAATTTGAAGGTTAAATTTGAAGTATGGCCAATTAAGTTCAAAAATGATGAAACTTGGAGAATATGAAATGCAATGAAATTAAGCCACTACAATATTTTTGGGATTTTTCGAGTCTAAATGAATTAAATATGAATTAAAAATGAATGCATGGTGAATTTTGCAGAGTTAATTTTAATAAATACCAAATTAGATCATTTTCAGATACAAAAATTATCCTAGACATTTTTATGTGAGATGAATCCAGGAAAATTATTAAACCTCAAAAATGAAGAATTTTGGACCTATTAAAAATCAATTAAGCAAAATACTAATTAATTTATTAAGGCCTCGCTATGCGTGCAAATGATGTGATTTTTGGGCACGAAGTAGAACAACTTAAACTAAGACCTATTGTGATTTTTGGAGCAACAAATAATTTATTATGGAATTAGAGGTACACAGTGGGCAAACTATGTAAATTTCCACAAAGAGAAATGTATTAAATTCCCCGAAGCTCACAAAAATGTGACAAGTGTCCACAATGATAAAGCACAAGTTTCTCTACGACAAGCAATTTTTGGAATTATTAATTGATGCTAAATGAATGCCTAAATAAACGTGTAAACACAGGGACAAAAATACAAATAGGAATAAAATTGATTAACTCAGAAATGTGCTTACAAGGACTAAAATGCAATTACCTATAATGCAGGGGGTATGTGTGCAAATTGTCCACGGAACACGTACGCCTCATGTAAGGCGCCTAATAGGGATTGAAATGCAATATTGGAAACTTGTAGGGGCCTCGATGTAAATTACCCAAAGCACACATGAAGACCACTTGAGGTGCTAGGCTTGGACGGTGTCAGAGGCTCGGATGGTGGCTCGGGTCTTTTGCAGGCTCGGACAGGCTACGGAGTAGCTTCGAATGCTCCGAGCCTAAAGGTCGGGGAAGAGGCTCGGAGCTGGAGACGTGGTGAACGATGGACTGTCAGCTCCATAGGGATCCAACAGTGGCTAGAGCACGTGACGTATCCTCCTGAGGCCCGTCAGATTGAGATGGATCCAACATTGGAGCTCCTAGAGAGGTTGACGTGGATTGCTGAGGACTGTCTGTTTAAGACGATCGGACGGTAGCTGTGCTTCGTGCTCCTCCTCGCCGCCGCCTCCTGCAACGGGCATGGCTAGGCTTCGACGAAGACCTCCTGGCTCCGCCGCCTTGATTCTTGCTCGGTGCTGATCCCCTGGGACTCCTGAGTAGCTGGAAGTGATCGTGGAGGTGCAGCGGAGCTGCCAGAGGTTCTGGAAGCGGCAGGCATGGTCTGTAGACCGGAGGCGAAGAAGCTCGAAGCAGCTCCGGTGACGTTCCAACCAATGATGAAAGCGTCTCCTGCAGTATTAGTGAATGCCAAAAAAGGGTGCCCGTGCTCGCGTGGGTGCAGTTGGGTGACTGAGGCCTTAAGGCGTGACACGGTCGAGTGGTCGGTGTGCTCCTCCTTCGGGAGGGGCGTAGCGGTGGTCGGAGGTGCTTAGATGAGTCGTGAAGAGGAATGAAGGGGTGCACGAAGAAGCCGGCTCCGAGGCAGAGCTTGGGCGATAGTCGGTGGACGATGATGTCGAGCGGAGAAGTGGGGAAAATAAGAGAAAATCAGAGGAAAAGAAGAAGAATATCGGAGAAGAAGATGGAGGAGGCTACCTGGAAATGGAGGCTCGAGATGAAGTCTCCGGTCTTCGCTCGAGGGTCGGTAGGAGCCCAAGCTTGTGCAGCTCGATGGAGGACCTGTTGGACGGCGAAGCTCGCAGTGGATCTCGTTGAAGAGGGTACCGGTGTCATCGCTCGATTGTTGACCTAATCTCTATCACAGATAGGAGGAGAAGAGCTCTAAGGTCTCTCATGCAAGGGCGGATATGCTTGAAGGTGATCGGAGGTGTTGTATTTATAGAGAGAAGGTAGTGACTCCGGTGATGGGGGGTGATTCATGGCGATTATGGCATGAGAGAGAGGGAATCATGGCTGAGATGGTCTCTCGCGAGGGTGAGGGACGTCAGGTCTTGGACGTGGGCTCGTCGGGAAGTGGAGATAGTGGCTAGAATGGCAACAGAAATAGAAAGGGGCCGACGAATTGGCTAGGTGGGGTGACGCGGGAGAGGCATTCTCGGAGGTTGAAGATAGACTCTTGACCGTTGGATCTAGTGATCCAACGACTCTGAGCAGGGCGTTAGGGAGCGGTTAGGATCAGATCAAGGTGATGCAATCAAAGGGAGAAGGATGAGCCACGTGGCTGGATGTGGGTGCGACGCTGACGAACGGTCATGATTAGATGAGATTGTTGATCGGGCGGCTGCGGACAACAAAGGAGATGAGCGTCTGGGATGAAAGCATCTAGTCTCTGATCGAGCGGCTGTGGGAGATGATGCGTGGCACACTGAGGTTAAGGTGGAGATGGAATCTGGGCATAGATCGGATGGTTGAGGATGGAGAGGGAATGAACGACATTGATGGAGAAGATCAGGCGGTGATGGAGTGCGCTACGTGGTGCAAGGAGGTGAAGGCGCTGGTGATCGGCCTAGAAGCGATCTGGGCCTTGATCCAAGGGCCAAGATTGAGGCGGCAACGAATGGCTAAGATCTGAAGCTGTAGGGGATGAACGAACAGCCAGGGAAGGGGGGCACGTGGTGAGCGGATAGATGGGCCGCGTAGCGCAACCAGAAGGCGCCACATGGCCCAATCAGATTGGTACAAAGGAGTGGAGTAATGAGGGAGAAAATGACCGAATTCAGAAAAAACTCAAAACATGAAAGTTGTAGATCTCGATGAGATCTATAAGTTTCATGTTGACCAAAAATAGAAACAAGATCAAATGAAGTGATAAAATACAATGGTACAAATACAAATACATACAGTATACAATGGGGACTCAAAACCCAAGTTTTGCACACGATCTCCGATTTTAATGAAATTGGTCTCATTTTGAAGGTCTTTGAATATATATTACTTTAAAAGTGAGTAGACCTAAATTGGAGGCTGTATGAGAGAGATATGTGCATTTTAAAGTCCATGGTCTCAAACTTGGACTCGGGTTTTATTGGTCAATTTTAGAAGTTAGTATTTTTTTGGTATTTTTCTTGTATTAGTGTTAGTAATATATACAAAATAGAGTGGAATTTATGGAGTTTAGAGTTAGTCTAAAATACATACAAATAGGTGATTTTTACAAGTGAATTTGACTTCTTATTTAATGCAGATGTTATCGGTGCATGTATGAATGCTAATTATGCAATATAGGTGATGAAATGCATCTAATTACTCAGGAAGAAAGCTCTATTTTCAACTTTTAAAGTGATGAATCATAGATTCATCACCTGCATATTTGTTTTCAATTGAATTGATGTTGATGCATTCTCGTGTCGGGTTGATTTGATCAAAGTGGTTCGAGAATATTTTGGCTGACTCAGGGTGAGCCCATGCATATGTCTTAGGATCATATAAAAAGTCATGTATTCAATATTCCATTATGAGAGCAATGAGAAATGGAACATTGGCGAGAGTCTCTGATCCAATGGTATGCTCAACAACCTTTATCTCAGGTGTATTAACGGGGCAGGGCTCGTCTACCGCTTGACGGTTATGGCTATTAACGGCTTTGTCTGACTCAGGGTAATCCCATGCTCGAGTTTCCTCATCATAATCATCAAATACATGATCATGTATATTGGTTAAGGTCAAAGCAGCGAGGAATGGGATGATGGGATGAGTCTCTGAACCAATAATATCCTCAATAGTTGTTGTCTCAGGTGCAACAACGAGGTAGGGCTCATCTACTGCTTGATGGTTACGGTTGTTGACGGCTTCGTTGGTTTCCTTAGAGAGTCGTGTTTCCTCAAATTATGATCGAAGTGCTCCCAATGCTGTAAAATTGATTTCTCCAGTCTCGTACTCAATAATTGCCTTAGCCAATGCCAAGAATGGCTTTTCGAGAATGACAGGGAACTGGGTGAATTCTCCTTGATGCTCAGTATTAGTTATCATGAAGTACACTTTGAGCGGAGTACCTTGGAATGTAACAATGACTGAAATGGTTCCTCTCAACCGCTTTGTAGATCGATCAGCCAGTTGAACGATCTCTCTTATCTTCCTGATAGGTCCGAGTTTGAGCTTGTCAAATACATAGGTCGAGAGAATATTGATTGGTGAGTCATCTTCGATTCGAGCATGGGTAAATGTTGTGTCTTTGATTCCACCATCAAATTTCAACAACTGCTTCACTATGCAGCTCTTGGTTTTTCTCCTCAACACCAAGGAGGTGGCCATTGACAAGATATGTCTTTCAGTCTTTGTTCTCATCCTGCCCGACTTTTTTTATTAATTTACTCATTACAAATCCTTTAAGGTCAAGGAAGTGTTCAATGGTCTGTATCAAGGGAAGTTCAAAAATCAATCTTCTCCAGTTCTTCCCTTAGAGCAGGATCCAAAATTTTCAAATCCTCTTCACTTTTAATTTTTGTGATTTTTCTGGTTTTTCAGTTTTTTGAGTGTTTTTGAATATTTCAATTTTTTGGTGTTTTCGATGTGGTGTATAGATATTGTGCTTTCCGTAGATGATGAAGGGTTTTGATTCGCTGAGTAAGAGTCAGAATCAGAGTCATCCCTAGGGGAGTAATATGCAGAGGTGTCGCTGTCAAAGTCGTCCTTAGGGTGAACATAGTTTATAGGTTTCTGAATATCCTCATGGCTTTCAACAAGAGATCCAATCTTTTCATCTTCCATTTTTATACCCGAGCTACCGTATAATGAAATTAGTCGGTCAGTGAAATTTCTAAATTTATCCTCAATTAATTTATATCTCTTATTAATCCTCGAAATGTCATCCTCCAAAAACTTCTCATGCTCAATCATGTGAGCAGTTTGTGTGGGTTCTCATTTTTGAACTTGAGATCCAGTCATTTCGTCTTTCATTTTCTTTTATGAGCTGGGAGAAGATTCTCTTGGAATATCCAGTATATGATCGTTATCTTCTGAAAATTTCTCCTTAGAAATTATGGAAGGAGTCTTCTCAGTTGGCGAGAATATGTAGGTCTCATACTCAACAAATCTTGACTCAGGAATGTACTACTAGGTTGAGTAGATTCCATATCCTTGATTGTGATTAGTAACTTCTTCATACATGGGAGTCATACATGAATCATGTATGTCAATATCATCGGTTTGGTCCTCTGTATGTATAAATTGTCTGAAGGAGTAATATTCGGGGTTGTCAATGTACATGTGATCGTTACAGTTAATTGGGTCATCCCAAGATGGTAGTGGTTCAGATGTAGGAAAGGTCAGGGGAGATGGGATATATGTAGAAGTGGTCAGAAGATCAGGGTAAAACGGTTTCGAATTCAAAGATTGGACCGGATTCATTCGAGGGTCAAATTCTCCCATGAATGTTGGAGGATTCTTGACAGAAGAGGGTTTAGATGATTTGCGTTTGACCGATACAAATTCATTTTCATAAAATAGATATGGTGGGTACTCGGACCAATGCCTCATCTTTGTCAAAGGGGTTGATGGATTGACATGCCTGATCTCGGTGCAAGTGCATGAGATGCTCACAAGAAGAAACTCAAAATTTTTAAATCAAGGAAGGAGATTGATGGCACAAGTGTGCGGTTTTTGATCTTCGATTTCGGTTCACGTACACCAATGCAAACACAAATCAAACCCCAGTTTCATCAACCCACACAATGAAGCCGCAAGAGTTCAGTAAATTATATTTTCAATTTTAGTTGGTGATAATTTCAATCTTGGAAAAGAATTAGCGAGTTGTTAGGTGCCAACAATTTTCTTAAAGACTGACCCGAATTCTTACGACTAGTTGCACCTACTTTCAACTAGTATGTGTGTAAGTAAGGACTATAAAACGGCTAGCCATTACTTAAGGACGGAGCCTTACACAGTATCCTTTAAACCACCCATTCTACTAAAGAAATGCAAACCATTTACTGGATACTTGTATTTCCTCGCTGAGAAGTAGCTAATTGTTTTTATAGAATCAGTAGTCAATATGAAAAATTGGAGCTGGGCTCTAGCCTTAAGTGTCGTCTCTCACTCACTCAGAACATTAAATCAATCCAAGGACAGGGTTGCTCTCTCGTAAAAATTCTTGATTTTATGAGTTAATTAAAGTTGGCCTTGTTTAGTAGTCTCAATTTTAATTAGACGATCACTGAAAAATTAAGTAATCACAAATACATGTTTACCGTGCAGTCCAAATTTCCTTTAAATTTCAAGTGACAAAACAGGAGGGAGAAATTCGAGAAAAGCTGATTCCTCACAATCTTCTGTGAGATGCAATACAAGAATTGAAAATTAATCTATATGAATACAAGCCGACAAAAATCACACCTATCAGAAAGTCTATTAGTCATGAAGAATTGAGTTAAATTTTGACTAATTTAAACGATCTATTGTGTGTCTTTATTAAAGTGCAGTGTGGTCCTAGGTTCTACGAGCACAATCAATAAATCATGTAAGCTTTAATAGCCGTATGTGCATGCCTAACCTACGAACCACTCAAGTCAGACCCCACCCTCACCGGAGAGTGAAACATGCCATGACACACCACATAAATAGTTTATGTCTTATTACACACACGAGAGTCCAAACAGACACCACTGTAAATGAGCATATGATTATAAAAATTAAAATTACAGAAAATAAATCCTAAACTCTATGCTCTCTAACGACCCAGCTCGATCTTATTTTTATTACGGATTGACAGTAAGTGAAGATGCGTCAGCTCGAGAGAACCGCTCCACAGGCATCAGGTACCTCACACGAAAAATAAGAGAGAGAGAGTGTAAGAAAGTGACACAAAAATAATCAAAAATAAAATACAAAAAATAAATGCTGAAAATAAAATGCAAAAAAGAAAAAAATTATGGAAAATATATAGTGATGAGATTCGGGAGTCATACTACCCAAATAAGGAAAACGTTGCACTACTTTTTTTAGACAAAAATCTAAAGTCATTTGCCTCCCTGGCAACGACGCCATTTGACGAGTCATGAAAACTCTACTTTAATTTGATGTGAATTATTGTTTCAAATACCAATGTGCTGTTGTAATTACGTCGGGTAATTAGAATCAAGCAAGAAAATAATCACATTAATTTAATTTTAATCGGAGTGGTTTTATGTTTATTTTACTTAGACAAGTCCCATAGTTGAACTCAAGGAGGCAAAGGAACAACCTAGAATTATGTCTAGCAAAGTCCGTGCACGGTTTCGAGATGGAATTTTTTATGCAATTTTTGGATGCAAATGCAAATTTGGCCAGTTTTAGGGACTAAAATGCAATTATCGATTAAATAGAGTCCAGAAATTATGAAACTTGGCCAAGATGTAAATGATGATGAAATGGACACTTTGTATTTTTTTGGAATTTTCTAATGCAAGATGAATATTTTATGAATTAATTAATGCAAATAGTATGATTTTCAACAATTGATTATAATAAGGGATTTTTACCCAGCAGACCTTATAAATGTTTGAAAATGCTTCTACGACCTTTTGCACAACGTAATTACCCCATCTACCCTATAAATTACCCCAAGAACCCCCACGAGATTAAAACATATTACCCAGGGGGTTCATAGGGTAAGAGTTGGCAAGTTTACGGGGTCGAGAGGGGAATTAGGTTGTTTCAAAGGTCGTGGAGGTGATTGGAAAAGTTTATAGGGTCTGTCGGGTAAAAATCCCTTATAATAAAGATTAAATATACCTATTTTTAGGAAATAAAATTATCTAAGATATATCATTAAGTAATATATCTCAGAAAAATCCTAAATCCTAAAAATATTGAATTTAATACCTATTAAAAATAATTAGTGAAATACACAACATAATTTTTATAGAATAAAATATACATGCAAATATGATTCTTTTTGAGCACAACTAACAAGTAATTCTACAATTTGTGAATGTTCAACAATTTTTGAGGCTATGGTTAATTAATTATGAATTTCTGAGTATAGATTGGGCAAAGTATGCAAGATTCCACATTTTTATTAAATAACCACAACATATAAAAATATCACAAGCATGCCATATTGTAGAGAATTAATTATAGAACACTATGCTATTTTTTAATAATAAAAATGATGGAAGAATGCTGATCAAAATAATAGAGGACTACATGGGTTTGTCTGGAAATTACAATAATTAGAAAAAATGCAGAGTAAGGGACTTGAATGTAATTAGTGAGACCCGGGGGGGGGGGGGGGGGTTATTGCAAAATTCCAATGGGCATGTGTTGTGGTGGTGGCTGGACCTGGGCATGAGTTGACGCTTCTAGAGGGGTTCCTCAACAATTTTCCCTCTCCCACGTGCGTGTCACGTGACGTGAGGGGTCTTCTTGAATATGGAACACTCTGGGGGCTTCGAGTGCAAAATTCCCCCTCCACACATGCAGATCACATGAGTGGAGGAGGAACTTTTGAGCGACGAGGTTCCTGTTGGTGTGATTAGATCTCCGACCGAGCGGAGTTGGCGAGGACAAACAAGCCTGGCAGCGCGAGGCAGAGCTGTGGCGGAGTTTGGGCTTCTCCAGACGTGTTGAAGATCACCTCCTATTGTCGGAGAGGTGGGAGCAGGCTGAGTCGAGGACGAAGGAAGTGGCGGACCTCTACGATGGGCGAAGGCATGGATGGAGGAGTCGAAGTTGATGTTAAAGAGTCGCTGGAGAGGGGGCTGGCGAAGTATCTCCTGCTGCGGTTGTGACGGCTGGAGTCGATGATGTTGGTTGGCGTCACGACGGAGTAGTGGCGTGTGGAGAAAAGGATGGAGGCCCTGGTAGTGGTGATGGATGAGTTGAAGGATATGGTTAGATCCTCAAGCGCATCACGGAAGCGTGAGCGTCGTATCGAATACAACGAGAAGCGACTAGTCGCAATAGTTGCTCGATGCAGCGGAAATTAAATTTTTTTGTGCGACGAAACCACATGATCCAAGAACACTTCTCGGATCGTTTCGTATAAACCACAAACGAGTAATAGGATTACCTCTTGAAGCGTGGTTGTGATCGAGTCTCTAAACGAAGACACCTCCTGTCTCAAGTCCGATTCGACGGAGGAGACGCTTGCAAGCGCGAGGATGAATCGCACGCTTCTTACAATCCATGTTGATGATCCAAGTGGCGGATCTCCTGATCTCGACACACAAGATACGACATCTTCTTCACGAGCGAGGCACACCGAAGGAGATGGAGATCCACGAGCAAACGATCGGGCAGCATAATGACGACGTTGCGGCGATGGAGACTCTCTCTATGGCATCCATGGTGGACGGCCATGAGAGAAGAAGAGAGAGGGCGTGTGGGAAGAGGAGAGAGAGCGAGAGAGAGAGAGAGCGAGAGATGTGCTTTAAAAGCATGTCCTTGAGCGCATGGCATGCCTCTCTATTTATAGGGTTTTGGGATCCATGGATCTCAATCCATGGGACATATAAAATTAATGGATGAGATTGATTTATGTCTATTCCAATGGTCAAGATTGTTGTTGGTAAAAACCAACAACTAATAATATAGTTTAAATCAAATATATTTGACATATCAAATATGATTCAATCATAAATTAGATCAAGCAATTAAGGAGAAACTAGCATGGAGATTACTCCCCATAAGGAAAAGGGGGGGACGGCTACCACATTCCTTGTGGGAATGTGTAGCCGTCCACCATGTCCTCATGGTGGAGGCAATCTCATGCAATCTCATGAGATTGTATATCTCCATGAATTTCTCCCATAATTTCCAACAACTTTATGTTGTGATTTATTCTTCAAAAATAATTCACAATTAATTTTGAGAATATTGCAATCTTGCCATTGGAAATTTGTGAATCCCATTCACAACCTAAAACAAAATATAATATACATTTTCAATTAATTACACAATGTGTATCCAATACACATCAATAATTAATTAACAAATATAAATTGTAATTAGCTCTCTCTAATACATTATAAATCACATTTATAATATATTATGAATAATATGGATAGTGCTATCCACATTATTCATATCCATGATAATTAAATCACATTTAATCATCTTGGATCTCTATTCTCACGTGCCCAAATAATATGAATCACATTCACATTATTCACATCTTTGATAATCAAATCACATTTAATTATCTAAGATAACTCTCCTTATAATATGAATCAAATTCATATTATTCATGATAATTAAATCACATTTAATTATCCATTTTCTCAATGCTCGGATACATATATCAACAATAGAATTATCCATGAACTCTTTCAAGGATAATGCGCTTTCTCCGCGGATACTCGGAGATAAGGACTGGGCGATTGTATTGTACCACGTATAGTGACTTGGATATTGAGATCACATCTCAAATCCAGATCTCGGGCCTCCCATAGATGCTTGATTAAATCAAGACTGTAAATCTAATCTTCTCATTGAATCTGAATCACATTCAGATCAATGTCCAATATTTGGACAAAGATTAGATTACTTCTCTACTGAGAGGAGTCACTAAAATCCAGACCCGTTTCATCACTCCCTAGGAATAAAAGCGTCATGGTTATACAACCGTTTATGATCACATCTCCCTCAGGTATTCCCAATACCTGTACATCCTGCATACTAGAAGACTCAGAATAAACCTGAAGTATAAGATCAATTTTACACTGCCTACTTTAGAGTTTTATCATTAAGTTTCTCATTTGATCATTGGGAGTCGGTATAGATCATATACTTTCCAAAAGCATATATCATACCTAGGTCATGATCATATACTTTCCAAAAGTATATATCAAACCTACAAATTCAGTCAGGCTTCCAAAGCGAGACGACCGTGCACGGAATTTGATTCTTCCCAATATCTCATGAGTGAGCTCATGTCTTCTGGTTCAGTAATGAACCTGTATGATCCCTTTGAGAGATCGTATTACTCATATGCCCTTATATGCACACCAGCGCGCCGGTGTATAGACCTTGATTAGGTCATCAACCTATTGGTCTGCCAAATGTACATACTCAGACATATAATAACACATCTGTCTCCGGTCAGAGGATGCATGCCTATATCATGACAGCATATGATATAGGACTTTGGTTATCTCGATCTCGTTAAGTCAACTCTTTGACCTAACTTATCTAACACCTCCGAATCTCTATTCCTATGCAGAGGACCTGCATCAAGAGGTCAGTTAGATGTCAGCCTAAATGAGAAAGGATTGCCATCTCCTACTCAGGCTGAAGATCATCTCTTAGTAATCATTTGACGGTGCTCGATGAGTCCTATATCTAACTCTTTAGATATTCATCCAAGCACCGGCCTCTATGATTCAATACTTGAATCAACAGTTGTATGATCATCAAGATGGACATGGTACATAACCCTAATTGTACTAAGGGACCTATTATGCAAATTATTTATTCTTCATTTCAGATCAGGGAATGATATTCGCAATAACATTTATTGCATAATGGCTCGCCGTGGGCTCGCATGTCCAACAATCTCCCACTAGCCCAAAGAGACATTAATGGGCTATCATTTAAACCCACACTCTTGTGACAATCATAGGATATTTAGAAAATAGCTAGGTAAGATGATCAGTCACTCTGTTCCCAAAAGACTACGCCAAGTCCTTTTACGATACTTGTATATCCCCTAGTAACAGTGCTCACATCCAATGCGAATGTTGCATCTTATGCAACCAATACTCAATTTTGTTATAGTGTTCTTGACACTATAGCTCGATAATCATTATAACCAGTATGTCCATAATCCTTATCACAGTGCCTTTATTCATGGAGATTTCTATTTCCTAAGGTATCTACAGTTAAGATCCTTATAGATCACTATCTACAAGGTCTTAAACTTTTGAAGATAAGACTTTGAAATCACTATCTCTAAATTTCATCATCTTTGAAGATATTGTTATTACTGCAATCAAGTGTTTTATTCCATAGTAGGATTAGTAACATATTACTACTCCCACTGCATGGTAGACATCTGGCTTTCTAGCATACACTCAGCTTCTCGTAACTTATGCACAAGTGCAAGCAGTTCTAGCATTCACTTCCTCAACTCTCTGAGGTGCTATCCCTTTAGATAGGTCACTACCATATCTTAAGGGAAGGAAGCCTTTCTTGGATTTTTTTTAGAAAATAGAATAAGTCCAAGGTGTACTACTAATGTGACGGTCCCGATATCCTCTTCTCTTTACTTCTGAACAACTTCAGAACTAAGATCTAAGAGGTATCCTTGAGATCATATCTCGAGGTATGTGATAACTAGATTATAAAAAACTTATTATTATTATCCTTAGATCATTCCAAATGATTAGGATAATATCTACATTTAGCACGATGAACACAATGCCACTCCCACTAAGCTTCACATGGTTCATCAAGATTTTATCTGAAATCATAACATTTATAATTTCATCAAATCTTATGTTCCAACTACAAGAAGCTTATCTGAGTCCAAAGATGGAGTTCTTTAGATTGCACACCTTGCTTTCCTCAACCATGAAGCCCTGGGGCTACTTCATATGAATATCCTCAGAGAGGTATTCGTAGAGGAATGCAATCTTGACTCACATCATGAAGATGTCATAGTCAAGTTGTGTAGCTATAGTTAGCAACATTCTGATGGGTTAAAGCAAGGTCACTGGAGAGCAAGTCTCATCGCAAGCGATGTCTTCTCTTTGGTGTGTAGCTCATGGCTACGAATAGTGCTTTGAAGGTCTCTACCTTCTCATCAGGTTCCCTCTTTCTCTTGAAGATCCATTTACACCATAATGGGTCTTACCCGTATAGTTGGATCCTCGAGGGTCTACATACAACATTTGTATATTAAGTCTACTTTAGACTTCATTGCTAACATCCATCTTTCCATGATATGATCTTTAGAAGCTTCATCATATGAAGTTAGATCATTGTCAGATTCAACTGACACATAGAATCCATCTTCAAACTTATTTGAAGAGGTATTAATGTTTCATCTTTAATTGTCTATTTAGTTTCCGATCACAGGAGCCTCATTATCTTCTCAAGATTAAATGAGTTCCTTTACTTCATTTTCATCTTAATTCTCAAGAGAGTCATCCTCTAAGAATCACATTCTCAGAGATGAGATCCTTTAAGAATCTCAAGGTCATAAAGTAGGTATCCAATACCATCCTTTATTTTTCTAATGAAGTAGCACTCTCCAGTGCCAGATTCCAGCTTAATCACATGGAACCTTATTAAGGATATATATATATATAATGTCGTCTCTACCACATATATATACATGGAAACTAAGAGATAATTATGCTAAGATTAATCATTGATCAAATCATATCACACATGATCAATTGTATCTCCCTATAACTCTATTGAGTTAAGGTTCATTAGGAGGATTGAGATAGGAATGATATTCACATCTCCATAAGGTATTACTTGAATTCATCTAATAGGTACAAGCTACCTTGGTTAGATAAAATTCATTTCATCTTCCTTCAAACTTTGGTTCTAAATCAAAATTGTGAAATCTTTGAACATTTCAATGGTTTCTTAGGTGAAGAGAAGAAATTTCATATCATACATAATCATCAATAGATATCAATATGTATGAGATCCCGAATACCTTGACATCTTACACCTTTCCCAAAGAAGGGTGTATTGGACATTTTACTTTGAATACAATATTCATAAGTATGCAAGTTTTTGAAATTTTAGACATTCTAAAGTTTCATCTCTTACTTGTCCATTGATCTCATCAACAGACATATGTCCAAAGCATGATGCCAGATCATTGTCAAATGATCTTTGTCCTCCTATTGATCTTTAAAGGTTTAATTTTCAGTATTAGAAATCTTAATGAACCATTCATTAATTTTCTAATTTAGCGGAGTCCACTAGATGTTAGATTACTATCTAAAATATATCCATCATAACTCTCTATGATAGGTTTATTCCAGAATTCATGTTTATTTCCAACATTTAGAAATAATCTATGAATGTATTCTAATATCCAGGTCACAGAGTCATTCTCTAAGACTAAGGGCTACCACTGAAAATATGAAGTCTATTGATCCAATGGAAATTGTTGCAACAATTGCATCACTTCCAACATGGATGACCATTAAACCTCAAGATAAAATATCTAATATTCTAATACAGATGCAACCAATTGCAAGTGTCACTAGAAGATTGAGATACAATTATTAGACTTTATCTTATCAAATAAGTAAGTCAATTTCAATGATTATATGTAGATTATTCGGATGTACTATCTGATTCCTTCTCTAAGGATTCTAGATAGATTTGATAGTCATATTATCAACACATCATCTTATTGCAGTATTGGCATTCATCCAACTCTTTGGATGTCATATGGAAGTCACAGAAGTACAGTCAACCTTTCGACTATACTTCTTACTTGGGTCCAACCCATGCTTCCACTGCGCTCCCTTTATTTATAAGCAACCATTGCTCAAGACAAAGGATCTCTTATGTTAAAATCCAAAAATTTCAACATAAGAGTATTTCAACATTTATACATGCTTCATTCAATTCATACAATATGAATATTATGAAGCTTCATGAATGACTAGAATATAGATAGTAGAATGATGACACTCATTGTATCTACATCCATTTAAACTCTTAAAACTTAGGTTCAGGTAGGTACTCAAACAATTTGAATACATCATCTCCTATAGAGCCACCATTCTGCATAATGCAGAGAACCATGCCATTCATGATTATATGTCGAGAGCACATATGTATGCCAGAACATCTTCTTAGATTTTATAAGGATTATTTGATAATTACGATCATTATCGACATGTCACTTCAAAAGTACATTCGATGAGATCAAGACTTATAGAGACATACAAATCGTAGGGTTTTAATCCTATTGTTATTTAATTATCGTTTCTCATTATTATGAGGAAACTTGCACATTGCAACCACATACATTATGTGTCCAATTGCAAGTACAATATCTGGATCATGGGTCCAATCCATGATATTATACTGGTTATTATTGAGTATAACATTGAGAGGGATTAAAGAAGGATTATTTGAAATAAGAAATTTGCATAAACATATATAAATATATATAATTTACTTTGATTTAGGAATTTTTATATCAAAGTTGTCTTGCCATGTCAACAATGAAAGTTCATTCCCTTAATCACTTTCAATGTAAGAGATATACTTACCATTATATCTCAAGCAAGATCTGGGATCTCCTTCCTCATCTTTGTTACATCCCAATAATATGAGAACACGTAACTCGGATAAAAAGAAGCGGGAACACATTCCGCCTTGCAAGTCCAACTTGCATCTCCCAATTCGGTCTTTAACACACGGGCCCACCACCCCTAAGGTGATGTTGACCCGTCATTAATTGAACCAACCGTCAACAGGAATACAACTCGCTATGCGCAATCCAATATCGCTCCAATAATATGAGGACCCGATATTGGGGTCACTACGCATACGTCCTTACTCTTTCGAGAAACAACGAGCCCGATCCAAATGGATCGTATGCAGGAGCTGTCATTTCGGACATGCATCTCCTACATACAATATCTGGCGACGGAACCCTTCGCCTTGATGAGAGACCATGGATGTCACTTATGTGATCCTCCATATCATATTCAAATTTTAATTAATTATTATGAATCATATTCATATAATTAATTCTTTCAAGGGAAATACACATCTATTCATAATAGAGTGTTTTTAATTTGAATATAATTAACTTAATCATATTAAATTAATTATCAATCCAATTCAATCAACAAACTTAATTTTACTTGAATATATGGTATTATCTCAAAATACGTATTAATTCGAATTTTAATAATTAGAAAATACATCATGATCTATCATGCATCATTCGTTCCCTACCCGCTTTCATGGCCAGTATCGGCGGGAGTGGGACGGACCGCATCCGGTGCAACCCGCTACCCCAGCGATCCCCGACTAGACACCATATCCGCCTCGGGAAAAAATAATGCTGAGTCAATCACTTTGTACTTGAGATGATCATCAGTTCTTCATCTGAAATTATACCATATAGTAATAATCAAAACATTTTTGATTATAAGGAAATTTGCTAGACAAATTCCCAATCCTATTCAAGTAAGGAGTTTGATGATTGTATTTCCAATTATGATCTAGATCAAATCTAATCAATTTATTGGTTGAGGCCATGTAAATTAAGGAAATAATCGTCATTCAATATTTCTCAAAGATTTTCCATAATTATTTCATGAAATTAACATTTAATTTAACTAATTGACAATCACATGATTCTTGATTAGGACTATAATTTCAACAGTGACTCCTACTTACTAAAATTAATATATCTCAATCAATTCAAATCCAAATTATACAAAATCAGTTTTCAAAGATTTATAATTTGATTTAAGACAGAACCTAATTGATATTTCACGTATTTCGAGGCGGATCAAAAAGTAATTAACTCATAAATCATGTTAAGATTCGCAGTTCCCGCAACAGTGAATACATGTTCATTAAAACAACCATATCTCGAGCAAATGGAATCCAAATTACGTAAACTCAGATCCTATGGTTTCCTTCATTAATGAGAAACAAAATCCAAATTTTATTTTTGTGTTTAAACAATTTGAACAGGGCCAAAAATAATCACTAAACAGAGATGCGAAAATGAAATGCGTTTAAACTTTCGCAACCCTAACGAACCCGAGCCGCCTTCGGTTTTATGGATCGTATCCAAAACCTTCAACCTAAGGCTCTGATACCACTTGAAGGATATGGTTAGATCCTCAAGCGCATCATGGAAGCATGAGCGTCGTATCGAATACGACGAGAAGCGACTAGTCGCACTAGTTGCTCGATGCAGCGGAAATTAAAATTTTTTTATGCGACAAAACCACATGATCCAAGAACACTTCTCGGATCATTTCGTCTAAACCAAAAATGAGTAATAGGATTACCTCTTGAAGCGTGGTTGCGATCGAGTCTCTAAACGAAGAGACCTCCCGTCTCAAGTCCGATCTGATGGGGGAGACGCTTGCGAGCGCGGGGATGAATCGCGTGCTTCTCACAATCCATGTTGATGATCCGAGCGGCGGAACTCCTGATCTTGACACACGAGATACGACGTCTTCTTCATGAGCGAGGCGCACCAAAGGAGACGAAGATCCACGAGCAAACGATCGGGCAACATAACGACGACGCTGAGGCGATGGAGACTCTCTCTATGGCATCCATGGTGGACGGTCATGAGAGAAGAAGAGAGAGGGCGTGTGAGAAGAGAGAGAGAGATGTGATTCAAGCATGGTATGCCTATCTATTTATAGGGTTTTGGGATCCATGGATCTCAATCCATGGGACATATAAAATCAATGGATGAGATTGATTTATGTCTAATTCAATGGTCAAGATTGTTGTTGGTAAAAACCAGCAACTAATAATCTAATTTAAATCAAATATATTTGACATATCAAATATGATTCAATCCTAAATTAGATCAAGCAATTAAGGAGAAATTAGCAAGGAGATTACTCCCCACAAGGAAAGGGGGGACGACACATTCTTTGTGGGAATGTGTAGCCGTCCACCATGTCTTCATGGTGGAGGCAATCTCATGCAATCTCATGAGATTGCATATCTCCATGAATTTCTCCCATAATTTCCAACAACTTTTTGTCGTGATTTATTCTTCAAAAATAATTCACAATTAATTTTGAGAATATTGCAATCTTGCCATTGGAAATTTGTGAATCACATTCACAACCCAAAACAAAATATAATATACATTTTCAATTAATTACACAATGTGTATCCAATACACATCAATAATTAATTAATAATTATAAATTGTAATTAGCTCTCTCTAATACATTATAAATCACATTTATAATATATTATGAATAATATGGATAGTGCTATCCACATTATTCATATCCATGATTATTAAATCACATTTAATCATCTTGGATCTCTATTCTCACGTGCCCAAATAATATGAATCACATTCACATTATTCACATCTTTGATAATCAAATCACATTTAATTATCTAAGATAACTCTCCTTATAATATGAATCAAATTCATATTATTCATGATAATTAAATCACATTTAATTATCCATTTTCTCAATGCTCGGATACATATATCAACAATAGAATTATCCATGAACTCTTTCAAGGATAATGCGCTTTCTCCGCGAATACTTGGAGATAAGGACTGGGCGATTGTATTGTACCACGTATAGTGACTTGGATATTGAGATCACATCTCGAATCCAGATCTCGGGCCTCCCATAGATGCTTGATTAAATCAAGACTGTAAATCTAATCTTCTCATTGAATCTGAATCACATTCAGATCAATGTCCAATATTTGGACTAAGATTAGATTACTTCTCTACTGAGAGGAGTCACTAAAATCCAGACCCGTTTCATCACTCCCTAGGAATAAAAGCGTCATGGTTATACAACCGTTTATGATCACATCTCCCTCAGGTATTCCCAATACCTGTACATCCTGCATACTAGAAGACTCAGAATAAACTTGAAGTATAAGATCAATTTTACACTGCCTACCTCAGAGTTTTATCATTAAGTTTCTATTTGATCATTGGGAGTCGGTATAGATCATATACTTTCCAAAAGCATATATCATACCTAGGTCATGATCATATACTTTCCAAAAGTATATATCAAACCTACAAATTCAGTCAAGCTTCCAAAGTGAGACGACCGTGCACGGAATTTGATTCTTCACAACATCTCATGAGTGAGCTCATGTCTTCCGGTTCAGTAATTAATCTGTATGATCCCTTTGAGAGATCGTATTACTCATATGCCCTTATATGCACACTAGCGCGCCGTTGTATAGACCTTGATTAGGTCATCAACCTATTAGTCTGCCAAATGTACATACTTAGACATATAGTAACACATTTATCTTCGGTCAGAGTATGCATGCCTATATCATGATAGCATATGATATAGGACTTTGGTTATCTTGATCTCGTTAAGTCAACTCTTTGACCTAACTTATCTAACACCTCTGAATCTCTATTCCTATGAAGAGGACCTGCATCAAGAGGTCGGTTAGATATCAACCTAAATGAGAAAGGATTGCCATCTCCCACTCAGGCTGGAGATCATCTCTTAATAATCATTTGACGGTGCTCGATGAGTCCTATATCTAACTCTTTAGATATTCATCCAAGCACCAGCCTCTATGATTCAATACTTGAATCAACAGCTGTATGATCATCAAGATGGCCATGGTACATAACCCTAATTGTACTAAGGGACCTATTATGCAAATTATTTATTCTTCATTTCAGATCAGGGAATGATATTCGCAATAACATTTATTGCATAATGGCTCGCCGTGGGCTCGCATGTCCAACAAGAGTCAGCGCACGAGGGTAAAGTACGAGTTTTGACGAAGGCGGATATTGCAGTTGATGGTGAGGGTGTACGACTGGGGAATTTGATGAAGGGGGATGGCAAAGCAGAGGCAGAGTGCGCGAGGTGGAAGGCATATGTGGTGGAGTTGGCTCGACGGTGGTCAACACCAGAGTAGAAAGCATTCGACGCCGGGTTACTCTGCATTGAGGCGCCAAGCCTCGGACCACGTCGGAGAAGAAGGAGGTCGAGCTATCACCTTGGGCCCCGGTCTTGTGTTCAGTCGGCGGTTGATCGGAGATGGGCAACAACGATGGAGTTAAATAGAAGGGAGAAGGGAAGCCAACGATGGAAGTTGGGAAATTAGATTTGACGAGGGGGCGATCGGGGTGGATTCGCGGGATTCGTGACTGGAGATCTAATTGAGATCGGACCAGGTAGAGGATTCGATGGGAATGGCGGTGGCAGAAAGATGGAAAGGGGAAGGCGATCTTCACAGCGAAGGGCAGTCGCCTGTTGGATTTGGAAAGAAGGGGGAGACGAAGGTGACAGCACGTGATGACACGTGCGGTGGAGGCACGTGCATAGCACATGCGTACTTTTTTTATTTTTTTATTAATATTTTTTATAAAATAAATATAAAATAGAGGGAAAAAATGAGTGAGGCGTGGCGGCTCCAGGAGCCACCACATGTCACCACTAGAAAATTCGAAACATAAAAAATGAAAAATAAATCAAAAAGAAATAGCAACGACCTCAAATCGAAAACTTTTCTTTACAAAAATTGCTCGGCTCAATGAGATACAATTTTCATGAAGAGATCAAAATCAAAATCAATCATTTGCACAAAGTGATATTTTTTGGGGTACTCCATGTACATAGAATACCTTGATTTTTTGGGTTATATATTTTTTGTTATTTTTAAATAAGATAAAAATCAGAAAAAATAAAAATCAAAAACAAATATTTATACATTAATCTATTTTTTGAGGTTTTTAATAATTAGGAAAATAAATAAATAAAATAAAATATGAAAAGACAACTTTTGTATAGACAATCAATGAAGACTCGGACTCTGTTAATTTCTTCGATTTTGGTCTTATTTTAGATTTGATTTTTGTGCATTTTAATAAAACTTTCCTCCAAGAAAACAAATAAAAAGAAAATAAATAAAATGACTAAATTATGTATATAAAATGATAGGTCAAAATCATGTAAATACACAATGTACAAAAGAGGCCCAAAACCCAACTTTCACATATGAGCTCTGATTCACTTGAACATGGTCTTATTTTGAAGGTAATTGAACGTATATTAGTTAAAAAGTGAGTAGGATCAAATCAGCCATTGGATGAGGAAGATCTCATCATTTTAGTTAGGAAATCTTGGAATTAGGGTTTGAGTTTCTGTACCGCTTATTTATGTTAGTGATTTTTTTGTGTTTTTCATTTATTCTTGTTAGTACTATGTACACAATGGAGGTAGTTTCAGGTGATTTAGAGTTAGCATGAATTAGTTAAAAATCAGGGAAGTTAGGCTATTTTACAGGTCAATTAAGCTGTGATTATTGGCTTCTTATTTTATGCAATTATGAGTGGTAAAATGCAATTATTATTTATACATGCATGAATGCTAATTATGCAATATAAATGAAGAAATGCCAATGAATCTTTGGGATTTGAGCTTAATTAATGTCTTTTAGAGTGATGAATTTGAGATTCATCAGTATGGTACCAAACCCAGTGTTAGACACTTGAGGATTTGTGGTTGCTTGTTCCATGCGAATAACATGGATGCAAGTAAGCAAGAATCTCGTACTCGAGAGTACTACTTCATTAGGTATGTAACGGACAATATTGGATACCAACTTTACGACCCTGAGACTCGTCTTCATCTCTAGAGATATAAAGTTTCTGGATGATGACTTCCTTAAGAGTCAAGACAAAAAATGAAGTAAAGGAATTCATTGAATCCCCTGAGGATACTGGGCTTCCTAAACAAGAGCTGAAGAAGTAAATAAATATGATACACCCATACCTCTTCGAAGGAGTCTGAGGGTCGCTGCACCACCTAAAAGAGACGAATTCCATGTGTCAGGTGAAATTGACAATGATCTAGATTCATTTAATGTAGCACTCGCAGATGATGACATGGATAGATGGGTGCTAACAATGAAGCCTGAAATAGACTCCATGCATAAGAATGGTGTATGGACCCTAGAGGATTCACTTAGAGAAGTAAAATCCATTGGGTGTAAATGGATCTTCAAGAGAAAGAGGGAACCTGATGGGAAGGTAGAGACCTTCAAAGCACGGATCGTAGCCAAGTGCTACACATAGAGAGGAGGCATCGACTACGAGGAGACATTCTCTTCTGTGGCTATGCTTAAGTCCATCAGGGCACTGCCAACTATAGTTATAGATCTTGACTACGACATTTGGTAGATGGATGTCAAGACGACTTTCTCCAATGGATAGCTCGAGGATGATATCTATATGGAGCAATCCCATGGATTCATAACATATGAAGGCAAAGTATGGAAGATGAAGAAATCTATCTATGGGCTCAAGCAAGCTTTTTAACTAGAACATCAGATTTGACAAAATTATAAAGAGATATGATTTTGTTCAAAATCTTGATGAACCATATGTGCACAAGAAGCTTAGTGGGAGTGCCATTATGCTAACCGTGCTTTACGTAGATGACATACTTATCATTGGGAATGATATAAGGATGATGACCAGTGTTAAGATTTGGTTGTCGTACCTTCGAGATGAAAGATACTGGTGAAGCCTCTTACATCTTAGGTTTGAAACTGCTCATAAATAGAGAAATTGGGATTTTTGGATTGTCACAACTTGGGTACATTAAGAAGATCTTGGAACGTTTCCATATGGTGAATTCCAAGAAAGGTTTCCTTCCCTTAAGACATGGTATCCACCTTAAAGGGATGGCTCCCCAAAGTATTGAGGATAAGAAAACCATGACTAGAAGTGCCTACACATTGGTTGTGCGAAGCCTAATGTACGCCATGATGTGTACAAGTCTAGGCATCTGCCATGCAGTGGGAGTGGTAAACCATTACCAATCTTACTGTGGAGAGAAACACTGGAAAGCAGTGAAGAACATCTTTAAGTATCCAATACGGGCACAATATTACATCTTGGTCTATGGAGATGGTGATCTCCAAGTCTTAAGATATAAAGATTTTGAATTCCAGTCTGATATTGATGACCACAAGTCAACATCAAGGTTTTTGTTCATGTTGAATGGTGGTGCTGGAGAAGGAGAAGCAAGAAGCATGGCACTACAATCGATTCAACAAAAGAAGTCGAATACATTACCGCATCAGATGTTGCAAAGAAGGCAGTGTAATTGTGCAAGTTTATCCTGGAACTTGGCGTAGTTTCCTATGATACTCCCATCCCGCTACTCTACGATAACAAGGGAGCCATAGCTCAGGCGAAGGAACCAAGATGGCATCAAACGAGCAAGCATGTGGAAAGGAAATGCCCCATCATTTGAGAGATTCAAAAGCATGGTGACATCATCATCACCAAGGTGGCCTCTGTCGACAACGTTACTAATCCTCTTATCAAACCTTTGACACAGAATGATTTTGACCAGCATGTTATGAGTATGGGTTTAAAGATTGTACCTGAATGGTTCTGAGGGATAGTAGGAGATTGTTAGTCATGTGAGCTCAAGGCAAACTATCTCTACAATAAATGTTATTGTAATATTTGATATATCAATAAAAGTTGTTGATTTATTTCACCTCGTCTGAGATTAAACGAATGAAAGCACTATAAAGTCATTTGGTACAATTAGGGTTATGTACCATGGTCATTGATAATACAGTTGTTGATTCAATGGTTGAATCAAAAGAGGCTAGTGCTTGGATGATATCTAAAGAGTTAAATCGATGACTCATCAAGCACCATCAAATGATTGTTAAGAGATGATCTACCGCTTGAGAAGGAGATGATAATCCTTCTCTAAAGGCTGATATCTTACTGACCTCTTGATGCAGGTCCTCTGCATGGAGATAAAGATTCAGAGGTGTCAGATAAGTTAGGTCTAAGAGTTGACCTAAGAGATCGAGATAACCAAGACTTATATCATATATTTTATAGGCATGCATCGTATGATCAGAGACAGATGTATTGCTATATGTCTGAGTATGCACATTTGGCAGACCATTACGTTGATGGCCTAATCAAGGTCTATACACCGGCGACCTGGTATGCATATGAGGGCATATAAGCAATACGATCTCTCAAAGGGAACATACATGTTCACTAGTGAACCGGAAGACATGAGCTCACTCATGAGGTATTGGAACCAATCAAATTCCATGCATGGTCGTCTTGCTTTGGAAGCATGACAAGAATTTATAGGCATGATATATGTTTTTGGAAAGCATATGATCGATACCAACTCCCAATGATCGATTGAGAAACTTAATGATAAAATCCTCAAGGAGACAATCTAAATGAGATTCTAAACTTTGGGTTTATTTTAGGTCTTCCAATATGCATGACGTACATGTATTAGGAATACTCGAGGGTTAGTGATCATAAATGATTGTATAGCCATGACGCTTCCATTCCGAGGGAGTGATGAAACATGTTTGTATTTTAGTGACTTCTCTCAGTATAGAAGTGATCTAATCTTAGTCCAAATGTTGGACATTGATTTGAATGTGATTCGGATGCAATGGAAAGATTAGATTTACTGCTTTGATTTAATCAAGCATCTTTGAGAGGTCCCCGATATATGGATTGGAGATATGACCTCAATATCCAAGTCACTATATGTGGAACATACAATCGCAATGTCCTTATCTTCAAGTATCTACAACGCATTATTCTTGAAAGAGTTCAGGAATAATTCCATTATCGAATTAAATATATGAGCATTACGAAATGGAAAATTAAATGCGATTTAATTATCAGGAATAATGTGAATATGATTCATATTATTTAGATGCATGAGAATGATGATCCAAGATAATTAAATATGATTTACTTGTCATGGACATGAATAAATTATCCATATTAGTCATATATATTATAAATGTGATTTATAATATATTAGAGAGAGATATTCGTAAATAGTATTTACAAATTAAATGTTGATGTGAATTGGATTCACATCGGACAATTAACTGAAAATACAATTTGCATTTTATTTTGAGTATTTGAACATGATTCACAATTTTCAATGGCATGAATGAAATTTTCACAAAATATTTTGGAATTCTTTTGTGAAATAATTTGCAACAAAAGTTGTTGCAAATAATGAAGGGTTATATGAGATATGTAATCCCATATATAGGAAGAATGAGAGCCCTTCCATATGGGGAGGGTGGATGCCCACCCTTGAATTAGGACTCAAGGTGGTCCCCCCCCCACAATTGGAAGGAGCTTTGCCTCCTTCCCAATCCTTATTGGTGTATTGATATTGAATTAATTTATATTTATAATTATTCAATATATATTTAATTAAATTAATTATTATTGTAAATTTTGCAACAAAATCATGGCAATTGAAAGGAACACAAATTAATCTCAAACCATTGATTTTGTGCTGTACATGGATTGTGATCCATGGACTACCTAAATATTATTAAAGAGGAGGCAACCCTAGCTCTTCTTTTAGAAAACAATATCCACAAGCTCTATTCTCTCATTCTCATCATACATTCCCCCTTTCTCTCTCCCTCTCAAGAGCGACCGTTCACTTCTTGACCTAGTGGGAATTCCGTCATTGCTAAGACGTTGTGTCACTGCTTTGACCACTCGTGGATCTTCGTTGTCCTCGATGTCTCTTGCATGTGAAGAAGAACTTGGATTTTGTGTGATGAAATCAGGAGATCCATTGCTCGAATCTACGTCTTGGATTGCGAGAAGGACACATCTCATCAACACGCTCACAAGCTTCTCCTTCGTCGGGTCAGACTTGAGACAGAAAATCTCTTACTTTAGAGGCTTCGATCGCAACCACACATCAAGAGGTATTCCTATATCTTCTTTGTGGTTTAGATGAAACGATCCGAGAAGTGTTCTCGGATCATGTGGTTTCATTGGTTTAAATTTTTAAATTCCACTGATCCGAGCAACTAGTATGACTAGTCACTCCCGATCGCATATGATGCGATCTTCATGCTTCCATGATATGCTTAAGATTTTTCCCATAACCTTCATATGCCTCGTGCATCACTGAAGCACGGAGATCGTTTCACATACGATTTAAGTCGACTAGTCATACTAGTCGATGGGGTAACTGAAATAAATTTTTTTTCAATGAAACCACATGACATGGGAACAATTCCCATGTCATTTCGTCAAGTAATATGATTCCCTATTAAAGCATGATCACGATTCACGAGTCTTTAAGAGAAGAGATCTCTTGTCTCCGCGTTTATAAGACACATGCTTCCCACAATCCACAATGACGATACGAGCTAGTATCTCTTGTTTTCATCTCATGAAATCTGTTGTATCCTTCACATGCACGAGGTTCCAAAGAAGATGGAGAACCACAAGTAATCGGTTTGGCAACATGATAACAGTGCGACGACGATCGCTCTCTCAACAACACCTTGGTGGATGGTCACAAGGAGTTGAGAGAGAGAGAGAGAGGATGTGTAGAGAGAGAGGGAGAGGGAGTTGTTACAAAAATTGCTTCAACTTAATTGTTTAAAAAGAAGACTAGGGTTAGTCATTCTTTTATACAAAATTGGATGTCTAGGATGCACTCCTAATTAAAAAATAATGGTTGAGATTAAAATATTTTACTTGTGCTTCAAGTAAAATGGAATGTAGAATTAATAAATCATTATTAATTCCTTTCTCCAAAGTTTAATATCAAAATAAATTACATTCTCATGAATAAAGAGGAAATAAGAGAATTACATTCCAAGAACGAGGAAATGATATAACTTTCTTCCTCATTTGGAGGGTGGACATCCACCTTGATAATCAGAGAGAGATTTTATCTCTCCAATCTCTTTTAATGTAATCTCATTACATTAAATCTTATCGTAGAATTATTTATCAAAAAATATCATAAAATAATTTGCAAATTATTTGTGATAATTGTAAATAAACCACTGATGTTTATAATTCATATTCATCCATCCAATATTAAATGCAAATCATATTTATATTTAATTGTATAATGTGGATCAAATTCACATTAACTTATAAAATGTGAATCCCATTTACAATTAAATCTCTCTATGATATTATAGATCACATGCAAAATATCCATGATTATTGTGGATAGTGCTATCCACATTAATTGAATCCAATTAATTATCTTAGCTGTCTCTCAAGACATGTTCAAATAAGGTGAATCATATCCACATTGTTAATGATAATTAAATCTAATTTAATCATCAATTTTCTAATGATCAAATGTTGTCAATAATAGAACTATTCTTGAACTATTCAAGAACATCGTGCCTTCTCTGTGGATACTTGGAGATAAGGGCATAGTGATTGTATATTCCATGTATAGTGACTTAGATACTGAGATCTCATCTCATATTCATATCTAGAAGACCTCTCAGAGATGTCTGATCCAATCATATAATATATCTAATCTTCTCATTGCATTCGAATCATATTCAAATAAATGTCCAACATTTGGACCAAGATTGGATAACTAGTCTACTAAGTAGAGTCACTACACTAGCCTACTGAGCGGAGTCACTAATATCCAAACCTGTTTCATCACTCCCTCAAAATGGAAGTGTTATGGTTATAAAATCAATTAAGATCACATCACCCTCAAGTATTCCTACCAGTAAATCATGTATACTGGAAGACTATGATTAAATATGAAGTTCTGAATTTATTTGAATTGTCTCCTCCAAGGTTTTATCGTTAAGTTTCTTATTCCATCATTGGGAGTTGGTACCGATCATATGCTTTCAAAAAGCATATATCATACCCTCAAATCCAATCTTGTTTTCAAAACAAGACGACCGACATTGGAATTTGCTTTATCCCAATATCTCATGAGCCAACTCATGTCTTCTTGTTCAGTAGTAAATCTGTATGATCCCTTTGGGGGGATTGTATTACTCATATGACCTTATTTGCACATCAGCTTGTCAGTGTATAGACCTTGGTTAGGTCATCAACCTAATGGTCCGCGTAATGTACATACTTAGATATATGGTAATATATCTATCTCTGGTCAAAGGATGTGTACCTATACGTGACAACATACGACTTAGGTCTTAGTTATCTCGATCTTGTAAAGTCAACTCTTTGACTTAGCTCGTCCAACACCTCCGAAAGTCTATTCCTATGTAGAGGACATGCATTAAGATATAAGTCGAATGTCAACCTTTGTAGTAAAGATTGCCATTTTCTTCTCAAGATGGAGATCCCTTATTGATAATCACTTGACTATGCGGTTGAGTCCTCAATCTAACTCTTTAGATATTCAACCATGCACCAGCTTCCATAATCAAATCTTTAGATAAATAACTGTATGATATCAAAATGACCATGGTACATAACTCTAATTGTACTACGTGACCTATTATGCAAATATGCTAGTCTTCATTTCAGATTAAGGGATGATATGAAATAACTATTATTGCATAATGGTTCATCGTGGGCTCACATGTCCAACAAAATCGTGATATTTTCTCCTCATCTCTTTGTTCATAAAATCAGTCTTGACGGTCTCCGAAGAAACAACACCATCATGAGTGGAGTTAATAAGAGAATTTTAAAATGCCCACCAATCGTCTAAAAGAGTAGCAAGTATAAACTGGCCTTGAATTTCAACTTCAATTTTATCCTCATGTATGAAAGCTAATTGGTAATACTTGATATTTATTAAAAGAGCCTAGACTGAAGTATCATCCACGAGTTTCAACTACACTAATCTCCTACGTAAAAACAACTTGTTGTCTCCATATCTTTGAAGCATACATATTCTCCCATTTAAATTGTATTGTTCACATATGAGTCTCGTTATGAATACGATTGTACACATTCTCATCCACAAACCACCATATAATTTTTAGGGATTTTTAGGTGTCTTACCGAGTTTTCACAGTTACACTTACACTTCCACCTTTTTTTGCAATAATACTTGCGCTCCTACCTTCTTGAACCTTTAATAAATATGCCCCCTCGGGTTAATAATGGAAGGACATAATTGTGAGTTTCGTAAGAATACAAGTATAGAAGTGTAATTGCAGAAAGGTAAAGGCATAAGTATTATTGGAAAAACTCGAAAGATCGCAAGTGTAAAAAATCCCTGGTTCTTGTGCATCACCCATGCTTCTTGTCAAAAAGGCAGATAGTACTTGATGAATGCACATTGATCATTAGGCTTTAGTGAACAAACATATAAGGTAATTGATAACCTTTGAGATGATTTACACGTGGGCGCAGATCTTTTGAGAGAAAGACTTGTGCTTTGAGTACTGCCATATGAGAATGTGTGAAGGTCTACAAGACTGCTTTCAAGACTCATCCAGGGTGCCTTCACAACTCTTAATTGTCCGTCATGGCAATCCCATCTTTGGCAGCAATTTCTGGTCAGAATAATTTGCACTGCAGGACGTGTAGATTTTAATGAACAGTGCCTACCAATACTTGAACAGACGCATAGATACCACTGTTTCTGAGGTGAATTTACCTAGAACAGCCTCAGGATATATAAAAGTATTGCTCCCTCTGAAGTTGTCTATTGTATTTCCCTTATTGATGCTTCTTTCTTATGTTCTGATTTCAATTGAAGTGCCTAAGGTTGACGCCCATCTGCGATCTGCAATTATGCGAGCTTAAACACATCTGAAAGGTGCAATATCACATTGTAGGACAACCAGTCAACACTGTACTGACTAGTGGCATGGTGTTTCATTGGCAATCTAAAATTACAGCCGTACAAGCAAAATTTCTTGGTTCCACAATATAGTTACAAACTTAGGGTACATGATTTTGGACCATACAATATATTCAGGTGAGTTGGTTGTGTTGCCCATCACTTGGAGCTTTCAAATGGTTCCAAGGTACATCCTCTCTCAGTTAAAGAAGGCAGTCACTACTGCAGTGGTATGCCATCAATCTTTACATACAACATGGTCAATACCAAGGGTAAGATCCAGGTTATAAACGGTTAATTACAATAATGCTAACACATTCCAACTGCTCATACATTGGGAAGGTGAAGATGAGGAAAATTGCCTGATTGATTGACTGTTGAATTTGTTGCACAATTTCCAGATTGTTGTTCGGGATGTTTACAGTGGATGAAGTAATCATACTTCTCGAATGCAGGGGAACCACCTCCTATCAACAACCGATTGGCTAGTAGTCATAAAATAACTGATGTCGTAATAATAAGACTGAGTTGTAGTATTAGACTACGTTCATCTCGTTGTATATATTATAAATAGAAGGGTATAGGGGAATTGATAATTTTACTCAATTCTAACCTCATATCTATTTCTCTAAAATAGAAGGGTATAGGAGACAAACACCAACACACAAGGCACACGATTTACGTGGAAACCGGATCATTGTTGCTCACAACAACAAAAACCATCTTTGTTCTTCTTTCACATATCTAATAGCCAAGAATGGGTGAGTTACATAAGTAGGACCCAAGTGGGTAAATGGATCCTCACCCATGATTCATTTACCTATAAGACATGTAACTCAACCTCTCCCTCAAGTTGGGCATAGAGATTGTACATTACCCAACTTACCCACATTCTTCATAAAATTAGTCATGCAAAGGCCCTTAGTGAAGACATCAACCACTTGATCTTCGGTTTTAATGTACGGTAGAATAAGAAGTCAATTCTCTCTCTAATGAAATGACAATTAATCTCCACATTGCTTGGTTCGATCATGCAGAATATGACTATTGGAAAATTTTATAGTAGCCTTATTGTCACAGAATAGCTTCATAGGGAGCTCAGAAGTTATTACAATTTCAGTCAAAGTAGTTTTTAGCCATAACATCTCAGCAACGCCCATAGCCACAACCATATATTCGGCTCAGCACTAGATCTGGCCCAAACCGATTGTTGTTTGTTTCTCCAAATCACAAAGTTGCCACCGAGAAATATGCAATTTCCAATAGTACATATTCTAGTATCCATGCACCTGACCCAATCAACATCAATGTATCCTTCAATCTCCATCTTCGTGTTTTAGATAAAAAATGATACCTTTTTCATGATCTTTTTTTATGTAGCATAGGATATGCTCTACAACCTTCATGTGAATATTTGTAAGGGCATGCATGAATTGACTCATCACATTTATTGCATAAGTAATGTCAGGTATGGTTAAGGTGAGGTAAATTAGTTTTCCCACAATTCTCTAGTACCTACTCTTGAGGTTCTCATCCAGTTGCTTTCCATCCTTGATGCTCAACTTGTGATTTTCCTCAATAAGTGTAGAAACATGTTTACATCCTAACTTTCCAGTTTCCTTTAACCGGTCCCATGTATATTTCCTTTAACAAAGAATCAAGCCTTCTTTTGACTTTGTGAACTCAATGCATAGAAAATACTTCAGATTTCCTAGGTCCTTTAAACCATAAACTGTAGCAAGTTTACCTTTTAATTGAGCTATCTCCTCTTCATCATCCCCGATGATAATCATGTCATTGACATAAACAAGGAGAAGAACAATTTTATTTGTGCCACTCTTGACAAAGAGAGTGTGATCACCATTGCTTTGATGATATCCTAACTTGAGAATCACAATTCTTAACCTCTCGAACTATGCATGGGAGACTGTTTTAGTCCATATAAAGCATTTTTCAATTTGCAATAGTTTTTCCTTCTCCCGACCAGGTGACATATGTATGTAAACATCTTCTAGAAGATCTCCATTCAAGAAGGCATTCTTTACATCCATTTAATGAAGCTCTCAATCTTTGACAATGCCAAGAGAGAGAACAATTCATGCAATGTTCATTTTTGCTATAGGGGCGAAATTCTCCAGGTAATCAATGCCATATTTCTGACTAAAACCCCATTGTAACAAATCTAGATTTGTATCTTTCTGCATGCCCATTTGGCTTCTATTTTATGGTGTAGACCCATTTCGAACCAATTATGTGTACCATTTGGGATATCTACGATGTTCCATGTACAGTTTTTTCAAGGGCCTCCAACTCCTCCCGCATAACTCAAACCCTTCTAGGATCAGCCTTAGCTTCAATGGCATTCCCAGGAATAACAAAATCAGACAATGATGAGATAAAACATTTATAATTTTTGCTAAACTTGGAGTAGCCAACATTTTTGTCAATAGGGTTCCTTGTACATTCTGCATATCTTGAGGGGAGCTTTTTTCTCTTCGTCCACGTATATGTGCAATCGAAGCTCCTTTAAAAATTAACCCATCAACATCATTGTTGTCATTGACATCCTTTTCTTGAACACTTTCTTTATTAGAACCATAATCATCAACAATAATGGAAGGACTTATACCATTATGGTTTGAATAAAATCATGATTAATCGCTCTTCCATGGTTTGCATATGAGTCCCTTGTGTATATTTCTTATTGTAAGTCTTTTCATGTCATTGAGGAGAACGGGGTTTCCATCCTTCTGTCTCTGCATCAGTCTAGTTGGAGTTACCCAAAGAGCTCATAGAAATATCACAAGCATCTAGTAGAAGAAAATCCTGAATATTTTCTTCACCGTTACTTCCATTCTATGAAGGGAATGCTCAGGAAAAAATCCGTGCTTAGTAAAAGTGACATCTTTAGTAAATTGCATTTTTCCATCCTTGGGATGTAAGTATTTATAACTTTTCTGAGTAGAGAGTATTTCAAGAAGATACCCTTGATTACACATGCATCCGGTTTCTTTGCATAACGTGAAGAATTGTCCAGCAATTATCCACTCAAGTTTTGGAGAACCTTCCATGGGGGAAGGAACATACCATTATGACCTTATAATCTCAATGAAATCAATTCCTGATCACTGTGGTTGAGCAAGCAAGGACTGAACAACCAATAACAAGATAGGCAGAATGATCAAGAAATAAAGTGGCATGTAGTACTCTCTCAAGAGGAACAATAATAGCATCACTCCGAACAAAAGAAAGAATCCCAACCCAAGGGGTTCCTAGAACAACAGTACTTGCAGCCCAAGGGCGTTTTCAGCCCCATTTGCAACAATAGCAGTACCACCAGTGAGCAAAGATCTTCTCAAGCATGTTGCCGAACACTTGGTATGCACCGCCAATTCAAGCACAACTTTGCTGGAAAATAGTTGTCTCCTCTCATAACCTATCATCGAACCTTCTTGTAGACACCTTCCAAGGTACAAAAATAAGCCAAAAAATGCTGCTTATAAGGAGAAACGACATATGACGAATATGTTTGGCAAAAGCAACCACTCCCAGAGATGGCAGCACCAAGTGCAGCAGCAACACCTAGGCGAAACCCTAGAGCAGAAAAAATGGCCTCCAAAGGAATTCCAAGTGCAGCAGCTCCGCTAGCTTCAGCTCAAGGAACACAGCAGCAACCCGGAGCCTTGAATCACGGAGGCTCTAATATCATGTAGAAAAAGAATAAAGACAAGCACCAACACACAAGGCACATGATTTACGTGGAAACCCTCATAATCAAGAGAGAAAATCACGGGGAAACCGATCCTTGTTGCTCACAGCAACAAGAACCTTCTTTGTTCTTCTTTCCCATATATATTAATAGCCAAGGTGGGGTGATTTACATAAATAGGATCCAAGTGGATAAAGAGATGCTCACCCATGATCCATTTACCTATAAAACAAGTAACCCAGTCTTTATCTTACTCTTTCCACTCATGGTGGTTTCTCAAGCACTAGGCATGGGGAGTTGAGAGATGCCCTTGCAGGGATTGAAAAGGGAGCCAAGCCAAGTCTACAGCAAATTACTACAAATATGTAGGAACATCAATTTAAGGACATGGATAAATAGTACACAAAAGGGACGTGTATTATCAATTGCGACACATTGACATGTAAAAAAGATTTCGAGGAAAAGTAACCCACAGTTCCATAATCAGCTTTTGAATCCAAGGATAATTTAGACTGTTCTGAAGAGGTAAATCAAATATATAAAATTAGATTTAAAAAGTTTGAATATTTCATAATAGTTTGCTTTTATTACAAAATATCAGTATCCTGATACCGATAATCCCAAGTCTTATTAACATGGTCCGCAAACACAAGATCTTGTGCAGACGCTTCATAGTCTGCAAGAATAGGAAGATACCTAATTTTTTATAGGTTTTGTATCCAACATGAACGCTTTTAGTGTTTGCCATATGTTGAAGACGAGGATCAAAGAACAAGAAGATCGATACAAAAATTTACGTGGAAAACCCTACGATGAGGGAAAATCATGGGGACACATACAAACCCTAATCTCCCTCACTAGAGATTAGGGATCTCTCTTCACTATGTTATTTTTTCAATAACGGGGGATGAGTACAATATATAAACGATGGGTAAATGGTCCCTCATCCCAACAACGCCATGCCCAACTTGCCTACATTCATCTCAAATTGCACAGTAGGCATCCCTTTTGTGAAAAGATCAACAACATGATCTGTAGACTTCAAGTAAGGAAGGCACAAAAATCCAACATCAATCTTCTCACAGATGAAATGTCTGTCTATCTCCACATGCTTTGTTCTATCATGCATTAGAGGATTGTTGGTCAAGTTTGCAGCTTTGTTATGACAAAACATCTTCATCGGCATACTCACTTTGATGTGCAAGTCATTTAACAGAATTTTTAGCCATAGATTTCAGTGACACCATTTGCAAGAGCACGATACTCAGCTTCAGCTTTCGATCTTGAAAACCACATTATGCTTTTTACTTCTCCAAATAACCAAATTCCACACAAATATATTGCATAGCCTGAATTAGACCGTCTGTCATCCACATAACCAGCCCAGTCAACATCAGTGTATCCGTCAATTGTAACTTCAGGATTTTTCTTGAACACGAACTCTTTTCCTGGTGATCCTTTTATGTAGCTTATAATTCTATTCACTGCATTAACATGAGAGGTGGTTGGAGCATGCATGAATTGACTTACCACATTTACCACGTGGGTAATATCTGATCTTGTGAGGGTAAGATAAATCAACTTTCCCACCAATCTTTGATATCTTCCTTTTTCTACATCATTAAGGAGCTCACCATCTTCTTTAGCAAGTTTATGTTTTGCCTCAATAGGGATAGTAGTAGGTCTACATCCCAACATACCACATTCCTTTAGCAAATCAAGATCGTATTTTCTTTGACTTAGACACATACCCCCTAGAGATCGAGCCATCTTAATACCTAGGAAGTACTTTAACTTCCCCAAATCTTTCAATTCAAATTCAGTTGCAAGTGTTTTCTTTGTCTTAAGAAGTTCCACCTCGTCATCACTTGTAAGAATCATGTTATCAACATACATTAAAAGAATACATCTTTGTCATTGTTCCTTCTTACAAATAGAGTGTGGTCTCCATTCACTTCTTTATATCCATTCCTAATCATGACCACACATAGACGTTCGAACCATGCTCTTGGAGACTGTTTCTGTCCATACAATGACCTCTTTAGTTTGCAACACTTACCATCATTCTCAAACCCAGGCGGCATTTTCATATATACTTCTTCTTTGAGATCACCGTTTAGGAAAGCATTTTTCATTTCTAGTTGGTGCATTTTCCATGAAAAATGAGCTGCTAGGCAAATAACAACCATAATTGTATTCATTTTAGCAACAGGAGCAAAGTACTCCAGGTAGGCAATCCCATATTTCTGACTGTATCCTTCAGCCACAAGACGAACCTTGAATCGATCAACATTCCCAGCATCATCATAGTTAATTGTATATACCCATTTAAACCCAACAAGGTGAGCACCCTTATGGACGTCAACAATATCCCATTTATCATTCTTTATCAAGGCTTCCATTTCTTCTTTCATTGCATTGACCTATTTCTGATTATTTTGGGCATCATTAATACTTTTAGGAATATGACGAGCATCTAGAGATGTGATAAAATATCTGTAGCTTATACTCATCTTGGTGTATGCAATAAAGTCTTCCACAGGATAATGAATAGAAGCTTGAACGTTTCTAATAGCTTTTCTCACAGCAATGGGGCGATCATCTATTAAAGGCTCAGAATTGTCAACGGGAATATCAGGAGTGACTACGTACAGAGTCTTCGTGTCCTAAATTTGAGGAGAGATTGAAATCATGACTTTGTATGATTTCTTCTTTAGTCTCCACCACGGGGAAATCATGGCTTTGTATCATTTCTTCTTCAGTCTCCACCATATTATCCATTCCCTTTCGTCTGCTATAAGTCTGACCAAATCGGCCTCCATCCTGTTATCTTCTTTTCTATTTTGTTCACTGTCATCCCTTACATGGATATTCTCCTGTATATCGTCAAGAAAGTAAATCCCCTTCTCGTTTTTCTCAAAATCTATATTGACATACCCCCATAAAAATTCTTATGAAAGTGAGGTTCATCTTCAAAGAAAGTGACATCCTTACTCACATGAAGGCGATGGGCCACTAGATCATAAAATTTGTATCCTTTTTGTATTCCAGAATAACAAGGAAGATGCATTTCGTAGCTCGTGGATATAACTTTCGCACACCAGGTCCAGAGTTATGGAGAAAGCAGATACATACAAAGACCCGAGGGTCCAGACTGAAAGGAGAGTTATCGAGATGAATAATAGAGTAGGGAGTTTTCTTTCTATCACACCAGAAGGTGTCCTATTTATCACATAGGCTGCAGTTAGGACAGCCTCTCCTCAAAACATCTTTGGCACATTTCGCCGAAGTAAGAGTGCTCTGGTAACAATCAACAAGTGATGATTTTTCTTTAAGCTATTCTATTCTTTTGTGGCGTATAACTGCACAAGGTTTCATGAATGATGCCCTTCTCATCAAGAAAAGTAGATAGAGATCCTTCTAAGTAGTCCCTGGCATTATCCATCCTTACTTCTTAATTCTGACTCCATATTGAGTGTCAACCATATTAGTGAAACTCTTGATTGCTTTAGGGACTTCACTCCTATTTTTCAAGAGGTATACAAAGGTACTCCATGAGAAATCATCAACAAAAAATGATATAGTAGAGATGATCACCGACACTTCTTATATTTGAAGGTCTCCACGTGTCAGAATGAACAAGCTCAAAGGCATGAGTAGATTTACTGGTAGAAATGGGATAAGTGCTGCGAGTTTGTTTTGCAAATTGGCATACATCACATTGCAAATCACCTTCAGATATCCTTGAAAAAATATCGGGTATCAACTCTCGCAGAGAAGAAAATTGATATGACCAAGATGCTCATCCTATCGTTTCACTATCATCGAACAATCCTTCTCAGCTCGAACCTTCATTGAGGAAGTAAGGGCTTGACCAACTCGAGCAGGAAGACGATATAATCCACTTTCAACTCGACCAATTCCAATCCTCTTTCCTTTCTCCAAGTCTTCTAAAATACACGACTTCTGGTCAAAAATTAATTTGTAGTTCAATTCTTTTGTGATATTGCTAACAGACAGAAGATTTATAGGAAAGTCACGCACATGAAGAGCATCATGAAGGAGGAACCGATCAACAACAGATATGGTCCCTTTCCTAGCGACGGTAGCAGGAGATCCATCTGCAACAATAACTTTCTCTCTTCATGAGGATAATTTGTAGTCATGAAACATTCACGGATCACCTGTCATATGGTCAGAAGCCCCACTATTAATGATCCACTCAGTAATGTCTAGATTATTTCTATCATTTCGCCTTGTGTTAAGAGCGAAGTTGATTTCAGAAGAATGTTTAGAGCCATGATTGTCGACCATTAATATTGTCATCAAAAATTTCAATTCGCTAATAGCGTCCATTCAAACTAAGCATATGTGCAATGGGTAGCCAAGCTTGCTCTTTTCAAGAAGTTTCTCCACAGCTTAGTCTTAATCATGATCCCAAGAAGTGGAAGCTCCAGAAGCAGCAGAATCAAAGAAAAGGAAAAAGACACACAACTGAACTGATCAATCACCACGACCACACAATAAATGGCAATGGAGAGACAGAAATCACAGACTTGTAGCTTTGCGAATCAACACCAATATGCACAAGATAAGGTGGTGACGTCTTTGAAGTTTCAGATTCCCGGAAGTTCATCATCAATGCAGTCAAGACTAGATGCCTCATTTCTTAATATGCAACCTGAAATCTATCAAGCGATTGCAGTCGTGACCCTTCAAGGCCATTCTAAGCGAGCATCTTCCTCAATTCTTCAGTTCCAACAGCCTCAGGTTGTTTGTAATGGAGCGGTTTCACTGTTGCCACGTTAGTCGTTACAGTACATGCTGCAACGACAACAAGCCTCACTTGAGTGTCGAACTAAGATGCAATCTCAGCTTTTCAAGCCAGAAATGGATAATCACAAGGTGTTCAATGAACAACATTGGCATGGCAACAATAGTGGATCTCAACACAGCGTCAGTTGCAGTAGCAAGTGGCTCACCAACGCCGGCCGCAGAAGCAGCAAGCTGATGAGCACCATGTACTGAAACAAATGTTGGAGCAACAATACTGGTGAACGCACTCAGGGGATGGAAGCATGCTCAGGGGCTCGCGCTAAGGGGCTTGCCCAGGGACACCTCACACAGGCAAGGGTCGCGCGCTCAGAAGGTAGAGGGGAACACACAGAGGGATGTGCATGCAGGAAAGTGTGCTTCGCGCAGAGGGGATTGCATAGAGGCAGGAGCTCGTGCGCAAACCAAAAAGTGCTTCGCGCAGGGGCAAGACCAAGGATGAGGGACCGTGCTGGAGGCGGCACGCGAGCAGGTGGATTGCTAGGGCTGGCTGCAGGTGCACCGTGAGCGGGCGCACGCTAGGGCTGGTATGCACCACGAGGATCACCTCTCAAGGAGGATCCAAGAACAACTAAAAACACCACTCAATTAGGTTCTGATACCATGTTGAAGATAGGGATAAAAGAACAAGAAGATTGACACCAAGATTTACGAGGAAAAACCTACGACGAGGGAAAAACCACGGGGGCACACACAAATCCTAATCTCCCTCACTAGAGATTAAGGATCTCTCTTCACTATGTTATTTTTTTCAATAAGGGGGGATGAGTACAATATATAAACGATGGGTAAATGGTCCCTCATCCCAAGATCCATTTACCCATTAAACCACTCAACACCAGACAAATGAAGAACACAACGTACAATGAGAAGGCATTTCCATGACTCCTTAGCTTTGCAAGATAGATGGAACTTCGGTCTCTCCAGGCGAAGCATACACATCGTTACAGCAACAACAACAACAACAAAGCCTTTTCCCACATTAAGTAGGGTCGGCTACATGGATTCTTTCCCTCCATTCAGATCAATCTTGGGTCATTCTCGGGCTTAGATACAAAAAACTAAGATCTCTTCGTATAATCTCATTCCAACACTTCGTGGGCCTTCCTCGCCCTCTTTTAACGAGATCAACATTCCAAACTTACATCTTCTTACCAGTGCATTACCTGACCTCCTTTGCAAATGACCAAACCACCTTAAGCGATTTTCACGCATCTTAAGTCGTATCTGCATACACATCGTTGCATAAATAAAATTGGCTTAGTTGTTCATTTACCACTTTAAAATTATCTTCAAGTCGTTGTATTTGCTTCTTACAATTCCATCAAACAGACACTTTAAATGATTATAACAGATGGTTCTATACCCTCCTCAACTCCAGCTTCAACTCTTGCTTGTGCCGTCCAAGCGAGTGAAGTCAGAGATATTATCCAAGTCATCTTCAAATGCAGCCTCCAGATCTTCCCTCTAAAGAGCAAGCAACTTATCCACTACAGGCATTAGGAGGAAACAGTTGAACTGCGAAAGCTCACGGAATAATCGGGAATCAAAATAATAAAAACATAATCTCACTGCATAATCATGTCTGAAAGGAAAGCATGACGTCTCCAAACAGAGTTATTCATTAAAAGGAACGCTCAAATTGAATACTCTTCGAATAACTAAAAGGAATTATATATGTTTTAACTACTTTCCACTACAGGGCTTTATATGAAGCATGGTTCATGTAATCTGACACATTTTCATTTTATTTAATGAAATTTCTGGTGTGACTCACCTCGAGATCACACCCCATTTTCATCAAATAAATAAATAAATGTTTTTCCTACTGTCATAAATTTTATTTACCTTTCCTGAAAAAGGGGCACGAATATACATTTTAGTCCACATATCAATATAACAGACCATAGTATAATCGTAGCTGTAACCTTCGGCAAGTCCTTGTAATTAGGTTTGTCCATGAGGCGGGTACCCACCCCATTTGATCGCGACCCGTCTCGCCCTGTTGGTATTGGGTCACGGGTCGACCCGTCCCATTCCAACGGGTACCCAATTACAACAGGTACTCGGTTAATGCCAATAGATGTTGGCTACCCACGGGTACCCGTGTGGATAAAGAGAGATACTTCAAGTGAAAGGTGACATATATTAAAATGCAAATGATATGTCTAACTATGTATATTTGTGTCTATCATATTCATAATGATAATGCTGGATACGAAAATCTAAATGGTACATAATGCATTCAGATAGAGATATATAAACATAGATAAATAAATTAATGAGGACATACAAAACTATGCAGATATTGTAAACCATATGAATACATGCAATTTGAGGGAATACTATTGAATATGGCTCTACTAATGTCACATTCATATAGGTTCATCGTCATAATGAATCAAATACGGATAAACGAGATGTAAATATATATAATCTGAGGACAACATGGCAAACGATATATAAGTATATATTACTATGATGTTAATGGGGCTGCCCCCTGGGGGTAGCCAACATGGCTGCCCCCGCGCCATTTTCGACGCTTTTTTTTTATTTTTTTTCAAAAAATATCACCATGTATATTCATCCCTATATCCCTCCTACATGCCATTCGAATTTCGTCGGAAACAGAGACTCCTACGGCCTCCATCCAGACAGTCATTTTTTAACGGTAACAGGATTTTTTAAATCGACACCATCTCGATGGAGGCCGTAGGAGTCTCTGTTTCTGACAAAATTTGAATGGCATGTAGGAGGGATATAGGGATGAATTTACATGGTTTTATTTTTCAAAATAAAATAAAAAAACGTCGGAAATAGGGGGCGGGTCAGCCATGTTGGCTGCCCCCAGGGGGCAGCCCCATTAAATCCTATTACTATTCGTAAATGGTTATATTAGTTATCATCGCAATTGGTTATCGCGATGTGTGCGCACGCTCTTATGTGCATGCGCGTGTGCGCGTGGTTGTGGGTGGATGCACGTGCACGTGGGCATATTCGTTTGCATGGACGCGGGCGCGAATGCGCGTGTGGGTGGATGCGCGCGTGCGCGCGTACGTGAGTGTGTGTGCTATACAATTCGTATTCAATTGTATTCATTATCATCATGATGGGATGCTAGGATGTATGCATATCGATTTGGATTGTATACGATTCGTTATCATATATGTTAAATTCAAATTTTGACATATATATATATATATATATATATATTTCGATTTCAAAATGGATACATATATGAGCCCGGCCTCCCATACATATAAATTTAATCTTATCTATACAATTTTGATTCTATTATTTCACAACAAGAAAAGTGACATAAGGCAACGGATAATTTAATATTCGTTGTCATATCTTCTGTTGTTAAATATATGATAACGAATATTATTCGTTGCTTGCTTCTTTAAATTCACAATGAATAATGGTATTCATTGCTATATTCCTCGCAATGAATCATATAACAACGATTATTCGTTGCCGTTTTCTTTCAATCGTTGCTAAATTCGGCAACGATTAGTGTGAATTTTAACGAATAATTCAACGGAAAAATTGTCGTTATATGAACCTTTAACAATGAATATAATATTCGTTGCTATTTACAAGTACAAAAGATGATGTGGCAACGAATGATATCCGTTGTTGTATCTTTAACATCGGAAGATATGGCAACGAATATTCAAATTATTCGTTGACCGAGGTCCAATTTCTTGTAGTATTTTTTCTATCTAATTTGCATCCATTTCATACTGGTATCCATTTTTAATGATTTGGCAATATATTTTTCATATTCACCGATATTTGTATCCGCATCCACTTCTATATTTTTAAAATAGATAAGAATAATGTAACATCTATATTGGTATTTGTATCTAACCATTTGCTTTTTTGTGAATTAATTGATAGTGGAAACTTCCAATTGAGTACCCGCACGTACTCGTTGAGTTTTTTGTATCGGGAACGGGTCATGACATTGCGGGTACCCGACCCGTCATTTTCAAACGGATACCCGAGGGTTTAGGATCAAAATGAACGGTCAGGTCGAGTACCCATTGACCCGGATGTTTTTGAACACCCCTACTTGTAATCACACAACTACAACTGATTTCCACTACATCTCTTGCAACAAGAGAAGGGGATTGGAATTATTTGATGACAAATACCACTTGAGATTGTTTTTCGAGCTTTGCTATCAAAAATCTACTTAATTTTGGGAAAAGATTTTGTTATTGTCATTGTTTTCTATCGAAAAAATCTACATAGGCCACCAATGCTTGTACTTTTGTTCCATAATTCAAAATGCATTTTTGTTTTGCCATGCGAGTTCCCATTATTTAAAATTAGGAACACATTTTCGACGTGGCTCGACCTCTGGATTGAAAATCCTCTCCTTCATTGCTTTTTCTCCACTGCACCTGATACTTTGTAAGTTTATCGGGGGAGGGAAGTGGGAGTTTCATCAACCATGCTGGAAAAATATCATCAAAAATTTCCAAACAAAAATCATGAGATTTCCGAAAGCAGGATATAAACAATAAGGATACCTTCTAGGGATGTAAACGCTCGGATATAGATATGAATAAGGTGTTACCTTATCATTATCCATTTTCAAGTATGGATACAAATTCGGATACAGATATGACTGATAGAAAACTACGCTATCATATCCTTGAAAAACAGATACAGATTGGATACAGATAATATTAGTAATACTCTATACATAACTTTATATATGGGTTATATGGAGCTGTCCTCTGGGGGCATCTAACATGCCTGCTCTCGCCCCCATTTTTCCACAAATTTTTTCAGTTTTTTGAAAAATATCACCATGCATATCTGATGAATCCCAGGTTTAAAATCTATCTATTATTCTCCTAACTTAAACAAATCAATAAAAATACTATTTAATTCATTATAATTAACTATTCTTAATTTGTAAATAATATGTGTATAACTAACACTAAAATTCTAACTCTAATTATTGTATTTATTACTAACATTTTCCTTATTTTCTTTATTATTGAAGAAACCCTAGAAATTAGATTAAATATTGTGTATATTTATTTTGATTTCAAAAAGAAAATAAAAGGAAAAATATATAAACCACAAAATTAAGTGTTTGTAAGTCATCAAAAATACTTGCAAAAATTCTTCATTGTACAAATGACATATTTAGGTTTTTTGATCAACATGATACTTATATCTCATCGAGATCTACAACTTTCATGTTTTGACTTTTTGTAATTCAGTTCTAATTATTTCTTTTTGAGTTTTCTTTATTTTCTTCATTTTGAATTTTCTGAAGCAGCCACATGGTGCCCTCTGGGCCACCCACGTGGTCACATCCTCTTGCGGCACCCGCCATCTTTCTTCGCCTTTTGATCATCCTCTTGGCGCCTTCATCTTGGCCGTCCACTTTCTCTCTTCTTTCAGTTGTCTGATGAGATCTCTAGATCTCATCAGAGCCACACTTCCCCGCCTTCCCTTCAGGTATTGGATGGTTGTGCCATCCAATGGCTTTGCGAACTCCACATCACCCATTCAACCTCCACCATGTGATGCAACCCATGGTTCCATCCCAACCGCTCATCCGTGCTCTCTCCTTCGCCCTCCATCTTATCTCGGATCTCATTTCCACCTTCCCTTAGCACCCCTCATCCCCACTGTCCGATCTGATCCTAGATCAGATCTGCGTCGCTCATCGCTACCCACTCCCTAGCCGCTGGATCAGATCTCCTGGTCTGATCCACACCCTCCACCTGCACCCTAATCAGGGTCGTTAGATCGTGAGATCCAACAGTTAAGACTCCTTCCACCTCTTGCATCCTCTCCTCCGTCTGTTGTGCCTGATGAATATCAGATTGACCACTCTAAAAGTCATTAGTTAAGCTCTAATCCCTCAAAATCATTAGCATTTCCTCATTTATTCAGCATAATTATCATTCATGCATGTTTCGATAAGAATTACATTTTATCACTTATTTTTGCACAAAATAAGAAGCTAAAAATTCCAGCCAAAATTGACATGTAAATAGCCTAACTTCCCTGTTTTTTAACCAATTCATGCTAACTTCAATTGATCAAAACCACCTCCATTGTGTACGTCTCACTAACAAGAATAAATGAAAAATACAAAAAAATCACTAACCTAAATAAGTGGACCAAAACCCAAACCCCAGTTCTATGATTTCCGGACTAAAATCCTCATATCTTCCTCATTTAGTGTCCCTTTTGATCCTACTCACTTTTTAACTAGTGTACATTTAATTACCTTCAAAACAAGACCAAGTTCAAGTGAATCAGAGCTCATATGTGAAAGTTGGATTTTGGGCCTCTTTTGTACATTTTGTATTTTATCGGTTTTTGACCTATTATTTTATGTACATAATTAATCTATTTTAGTTTATTTCTTTTTCATTTGTCTTCTTTGATGAATGTTTTATTAAAATGCGTAAAAATCCAAATCCAAACTGAGCTTGAAATCAAAGAAACTAACTGAGTCCGAGTCTTCACTAATTGTCCATACAAAAAGTGTGATTTTCATCTTTTATTTTATTTCTTATTTTTCTTAATTAATAAAAATCCAAAAAAATAGATTAATCTGTAAATATTTATCTTTAATTTTATCATATTTTTTCGGAATTTTATCTGATTTAAAAATGATAAAAAATTATAAAACCCAAAAATCATGGTAATCGATGTACATGGGATACCCCAAAAATATTAGTTTGTGCAATTGATCTATTTTGGTTTTGATGTCTTCATGAATGTTGTAAATTTCATCGAGACGAGCAACTTTTGTGAAGAAACTTTTTCGATCCAATGCCATTTACTATTTTTTAAGTATTTTTCTTTGTATTTATTTTCTGATTTTTGTGGGACTGACACGTGACAGCTCCTGGAGTCGCCACGTGTCACCCATTTTTGGATTTTATTTTCATTTATTTTTTTTATAAAAAAGACACCGCACGTGCGTAGCACGTGCCTCCCGTGTACGTGCCACGCACGTGCTCCGCTACACGCCTCTCCTACTGTTGTCACGTGGTCGAATCACGGCCGTCCAATCTCGGCCGATCAGACGGCCGCTGGCCTTCTCCTTCCTCCTCGTTCTTTCCCAATTTGCGCCGCCGCCTTCCCTCTTCGTCTCCACCGCAAATCCCACTATCTTCGCCCATCTCGCGATTGACCGACGTCTTCCCCCAATTCTGCCAGCCGTCGCCACCGCAAATACCGCGCCTCACCGTGATCTCCCTCCAAATCTCAATCACATCTCGCCAATCGAACCCAATCAGATCACCATTCCCGATCTTCCGCGATTCAGCCCATCACCGATCCCCTATCGCATCTCTATTTAACCCTCTATCACCCCGCATCGTCCCCCATCCGCCATTAGCCTTACAAGTCAGAGGTGCGACAGTGACAGCGCCGTCCCTCCACCACCTACGCCGGCGAGGTCCGAGGTTCGACCTTGTTGCAGCGTGGCTCCTTCCTTCGCCACTACTACCTCAGCTCCGGCCAGCCGTCGAGCTTACGCCGCCTTCTTCATCAACAATCACAGCTATTACACCGCCTTCTTCCACCGGTCTCCATCAACAACGCCTTCGGCTTCGACTTCACCGCCGTCTACAGCCGCTGGTTCATCCAAGAGGGACAGCTCCACCATTCGCCAGCAATCACAGCTTCTCCGACAATTTCACACCTCCGCCCTGACGTACCCTTGGCCGTGTGTCGGCTGAGGGACGATCATCAACATAGCCTCCGATCAATTCGTGTGCCTCCAGCAGGATCTTCGAAGCTCCAGTCCTCCACTGTGAAGACCCAGCCAGCTTCACTTCATCGCCACAGAGAAGTCTGGCACTACCCTCAATCGTCGCATTCTGCCGGGCTCCAAACCTGAGGCCCCCACGCACATGTGTCACACGTGCGTTGGGGGAACATTGCAAAGAAGCCCCCGAAATTCTCATATTTGCACAGGAGCCCGCCGACCAAGGGTCACGTGCTTGGCACATGACCCCTTGAAAGTTTTGCAAAACACCACAAAAAATTATAAAACCCCAAAATCATGGTATTCTATGTACATGGGATACCCCAAAAATATCAGTTTGTGCAATTAATCTATTTTAATTTTGATGTGTTCATAAAAGTTGTAAATCTCATCGAGACGAGCAACTTTTGTGAAGAAACTTTTTCGATCTGAGGTCATTTACTATTTTTTAAGTATTTTTCTTCGTATTTACTTTATGATTTTGTGGGGCTGACACGTGGCCGCTCCTGGAGTCGCCATGTGTCACCCATTTTTGGATTTTATTTTCATTTATTTTTTATAAAAAAAAACACCACACGTGCATAGCATGTGCCTCCCGTGCGCGTGCCACACACGTGTTCTGCTGCACGCCTCTCCTATTGCTGTCACGTGGTCGAATCACGGTCGTCCAATCTCGGCTAATCGGACGGTCGCTGGCCTTCTCCTTCCTCCCCCTTCTTTCCCAATTTGCGCTACCACCTTCCCGCTTTGTCTTTGCCATGAATCTCGCTATCTCCGCCCATCTCACGATTGACCGCCGTCTTCCCCCAATTCTGCCAGCCATCGCCACCACAAATACCGCACCTCATTGTGATTTCCCTCCAAATCTCAATCACATCTCGCCAATCGAACCCAATCAGATCGCCATTCCCGATCTTCTGCGATTCAGTCCATCACTGACCCCCTATCGCATCTCTATTTAACCCTCTGTCGCCCTGCATCGTCCCCCATCCGCCGTTAGCCTTACAAGTCAGAGGTACGGCGGTGACAGCGCTGTCCCTCCACCACCTACGCCGGCGAGATTCGAGGTTCGACCTTGTTGCAGCGTGGCTCCTTCCTTCACCACTACTACCTCAGCTCCGGCCAGCCATCGAGCCTACGTCGCCTTCTTCATCAACAATCGCAGCTACTCCACTGCCTTCTTCCACCGGTCTCCATCAACAACGCCTCCGGCTTCGACTTCACCGTCGTCTCCAGCCGTTGGTTCCTCCAGGAGGGATAGCTCCACCATTCGCTAGCAATCGCAGCTTCTCCGATGGTTTCACGCCTCCGCCCCGACGTACCCTTGGTAGTGTGTCGGCCGGAGGACGATCATCAACACATCCTCGGATCGATTTGTGCGCCTCCAGCAGGATCTTCGAAGCTCCAGTCCTCCGCCGTGAAGACCAAGCTAGCTTCACTTCATCACCGCAGAGAATTATGGCACCGCCCTCAACCGCCGCATTCTGTCGGGCTCCAACCCTGAGGCCCCCACACATTTGTGTCACACATGCGTTGGGGGAACTTTGCAAAGAAGCCCCCAGAGTTCTCATATTTGCACAGGAGACTGCCGACCAAGGTCACGTGCTTGGCACATAACCCCTTGGAAATTTTACAAAACACCCCCTGGCTTATCGGTATTTATATTTTAATCATTTTACTGCAGTTTCATATTTATTTAAATATCGCACAATTACCCCTATGTTTCCTAGTTATTTCAAACCTCTACAATGCATTATTTTATTTATAAAAAATAACATGATGTTCGTCAATTAATTTTCTACATTATGGCATATGTCTGACATTTTTGTGACTTGTGGTTAATTAATAATTATTTTTTTGTGGAAAGTTGCATATGTTGCCCATTCTATGCTTGAAAATTCATAACTTATTAACCGTTGCTTTGAAAACTGCCAAAAAATCATGGATTGTAGATTTAATTGTTTTTACGTCGTGCCCAAAAAGAATTGTATTTGCATGCATCGTTTGTCCTCGAAAAATCATTTTGCATATTTCGATATTTAATTTTTAGTACATATTGAAACTTGTATTTTTGAGGTTTAGGATTTTTCTGAGGTCCATCACCTAGTGATAGATCATGGATAATTTTATCTCTTGAAAATAAATAGGTTTAATATTTATTATATATAAATATTAAAATTCACATCATTTACATTCAAAAATTCATAAAAAGTTCATCTTGCATCTAAAAATTCAAAAAAATTACAGTGCATTTGTTTTGTCGTAATTGTCATCTTGGCCATGTTTCACATTTTTTGGATGTTGTTTGGTTGCTAATCATTTTCTAGTCCTTAAAATTGGCCTAATTTTGCATTTAGCATCTCAAATTGCATTTAAAAAAATGCCTCGAAAATCGTACACGGAATTTGATAGATTAAATTCTAGGTTATTCCTTTGCCTCCTTGTGTTCGACCTTGGGACTTGCCCAAGTAAAATAAACATAAAACCACGTGATTAAGAATTGACTAAATACTTGTGGTTATTTCTTGACCGATTCTGATTGCCTGCCTACAACGAAACGACACATTAATTTAAGCGAACGATATTCCACGACTTTTAACGAAGGGCATTCTACGATTCATCAACGCCTCACTGCATCCTCTTCCCCTTCCATTTATAGAGTGCACATCAGCCACTCTCTCCATGACCTAACATCATCTCCACGTAGCCCTAGGCTCCGCCATCCTCGCGCATTCATCAACACCCCTCGACCAAACCCTAACACCTTCATCCAGTTGTTGCCCACCTCCTTCTCCACCAACGTAACGTTTGACCACCTCCGCCCTAAATACCCCTATGTTTCCTCCCCATTCCATCATCCACCAATCATGGGGCTGAGGCCCAGCTTCCTCCGCCTTCTGGTGACACTGGAGGACGGCTGTCGAGGCAATGATGACCCCATACCCCATATGAGAGCCATGGCATCTGCCATGTATGCTCTGCCATGCCAGTGGATGCACAAGCTCGAGCCCTAGCTTTGCTCGTCGAGCGAGGACCAGAGGTCCAATGGAACCTCAGCCCTAGTCAAACCCCGCCTGCCTTCTTCCTCTCCGATCCTCCAAGGTACTCAATTTTTATTTTTTCTTAGTTTTTCTCCCTATTATCCCTTGTCACTCACCCACCTTCACTGTTCACTGACTGCCTCACGAGCTCCGTCGTTTATCTACCATTAACACGCCTCACTCCGATCACCTTCCCTTCTCCTCCACAACCCTCTTCGTCTCGCTCCATTTTCTCTGATAACACGTTGGAGGACCCATTGGGCACCCACCTTCTCTGTCACGAATAGGCCCTCCGTCCACCCTTCAGCTCACCCCAAATGCTTCGACTATGCGTCCTCTAACGATTGCATGTACTCATTTCTTTCAATGGATGGACCTTTGCCAGAGCTTAGTTCCGGAGCTCAGCCTCCGATGAACTCGAATCGCCACATCGATCCTGACCTCTCTGGTTGTCCCCATCGTCTGAGCTTCAACGTCAACATCTCAGAATCAATCCTCGATCATCAAGGCACACGGAGGAGCAAGGCGGAGCCCCGTGTGCTTCATTGGAGCCTAGATATCGCCCCCATTGTCCGACGGAGAAGGAGGAAGATGAAAGTACAGATATCGTCCGATCGATTCGATCAGAAGACTCTTGTGATGCCACATTGCTCGCACCAAACCTTTTGGCTCGGGCATGACCTAGCCTCTCTCTGAAGCACTAGCCGCCGCGTGTCCATCCGAAGATGCATCCATCCGAGCCTAGCCCGCCCACGTGCCCTGCACGTGAGGGGCCGAGTTATTTATAGAAACCTCCTCGAAGCTCTCCATATTTACAAAAAGTACCAAGAGCGTGTGCTTCACATGCGTGCCTAGACAAATTGCAGAGGAGCCCTCGGCAGTTTATCAAAATTGCAAAAAGGCCCCATGCGTCTAGAAAAATTAAAGCCCCTCTGACTTTCTAAATTATAAATAGACCCTTTAGAGGCTTATTTGTAATATTTATATTTTCTTTTCATGCATGTTTATTACATTTATGCCCCTAGAACTATTTTATTCACATCTTGAGCATTTTAACTCTAAATTGCATGATTTCAGTTTCATTGTGTTGTGTATTTTATCTTCTATTTAATGGTGTAGTTTAATTCATGATTTGACATTGAATTATAGTTACTAATTCTTGGATGATAAATAGTGTCTCCCGCTCACAATTTAAGTGCCATTATTTATCAAGTTGTTAAAATTACCTCTGAAAATGATCAGTAATTTGATTGCTCATTGATAGAATTAATTTAGGGTATATTTGTACATATTTATTTTGCATGCTTGTATTTTGCATTCATCATATATTGTGTTCATATCATCCTTTAACTGTATTTAAAATCAAACAAAAATTGCATGCATCACATGAACTGGTTCTTACATTATTTTATCTGCATATCATTTTGCTTATTACATCTGCATGAAGACCTAAGATTAGAAATAAATCGTTCATTAATTAATCAATAATTTTCGATAAATAGACGAAGAGGCTTGTGTCCTTATGTTCGACCTTGATATACTTGCCAAGTAAAATAACTGCCACATATTCAAAAGTATGGTTTTTGATTGATCGAATTTCGTCTCCTACACTACAATTATCAATTATTAAATAAGCAAATTTCAAGCTCATCAAATAACATCATTGCTGGGGACACGACTCATCTTTATTTGTTTGTTGAATTTTATTGAATTATTTTTAATGTGAATATTTTAGGCTCTTCTCATTGTGTTGTTTTTGCATCATGTGTGGATTATTTTTCTTGATATTTTTCTGACAATTTCTTTGTGGTATGGTCCATGGAGACTGAGGACGCTTGAGACCCCTGGAGGTGTGGAGTTGGGAGCTCCCGCTGCGAGGAGCCACAAAAGAAATCCAGAAGAATTCAAGGAATTGATTCAGCATTTCATTCATGCATTTGTCGTAAAAAATGTATGTATCATGTGAATTTCTAGTGGTCCTCGTTCGAGGACTCGCGTGTGTAAAAAAAGAGAGAAAGGAAAAAATAGTATATCACTTGGTGATCTACCCCCTCCCCCCTCCCCCCCAAAAACACATCCATCTATGTATATTCACTCACCCCCTCCCCCTCTATACCTCCATGTATTCTCCTGTAAAAATTCACACACCCTCCCCTCTAACCCTAACAAACAACGAGCCCCCCAAACCAAAATCCACATCCCATTCTTAGGCTATTTTCGACCTAAGTATAGGTGGGGGCCCGGCCCTTCTGTTTTACCTCTACCTGTCTTCTGATACTTAGGACATTTTTGACCTAAGTATAGGGGGACATCCGAGTCAGTTCTGCTATATCACCTTGTATTTAACCCGAGCTATGGCTTCATATCACTTGTGCTATGAGGACATAGCAAAAGTTAAGTATAGGAGTGTATACCGTATATTATTGTATATATACTTTAGCCATAGCTTGTATGTTAAAATTTTTGAAAACTTTTTGGTCTAGTGTTTAGGTATGCAACTGATTTTTGTATAATTTGTGTAAAAATCTTTGAGGGACTAACTTTTTATAAATAAAATTAAGCTTATTCAAAATTTCAATAAAAATCTGAAAATTTGAAAATTTTCTTTAGTAGAGGCTCTGACTACTAGGCTTAAAAATGAGTAGCTACTCTTCAGTGAGGGAACTATGGTTTCCCTTAGCAGAGTGGATGGTTTAGAGGACAGTGTGTATGGATCCATCCTCAAGTAACACGGGTAGCCATCTAACGGTATGTACTTACACCCATATTGACTGAAAATATACGCAACTATTCATATGATCTTGGGCTAGTCATTATCTCTCTTATGAATTAAAAAATTAAAATTCATAGAAAATTGCAAAAGATAAAAAATCACAAAATTCACTAACTAAGGAGTTGGTGTATTCCTGACACATTCACTATCACTCAAGGTTTGAGAATTTGTGGACACTTGATTTCTGAGATCTTGAGAGACTGAGTTAGCCAGCCTTAGTCATTAGGATTTTGAACTTAATAATATGTACTTCCCTAGTTTGAGGATTAAGCGCTATATGGCACTCTTCATCTCTACCTTCTAAAGAATGCGATCAGCACATCACTTTCACAACCGCATGATTGATGACATGAGTTGAAGTATTACTTGAGAAACTAGGATTGGTGATTTAAGGTTAGACCGGATTTAATGATGCTCGAGGATGTGATGAAGTCAATGAAGGCTTCAAGAAACCTGAGTGTCAGCAAAACCCTAGCCAGTATGTGAACAAGTTCGCATGCTATCATCTGATATTTACCTATGTGCCGGGATGTGGTGAAACCTAATTAAATTGTTGATCAGTGTGCGCCAACTTTTGGTAAAAGAAGTGAAGCTAGCTAAACAATGAAATGAAATTCGAGTGAAGTTCTCTCATACAAAGAAAGGCTCTATTATTACAAATACAAATTCAAAAGAGCTTACACCCAAAGGCGAGTGTTCCCAACCATTTAAAAGTGTAATGTCCACTTGGACCAAACGTTATTAGGACCTAGGACTCAGGCTAGCACCAAAAAAGGGCTATGCATCGTATAATGATACAAGTATGGCTGTCGAAGGTATCTTAGATACTCAAAAGAGACACACCCTAGTATACTCACAGCAAAACAAGTGTAGATGACTCTGAATTCTCTTGACGGATACATTGATCAACAAACAAAAAAATATACTTGTGTTAAGTAATAAGGCCCTCAAGAGGCCCTTGTTCCAATGTGAGGGAGAGAAAAATATAGACACAATCCTATGCCCTCCATCATCTCGACATCCATCTACACTTTCAAGTCTGAAAACTATTGAGACGGTTGACTGAATGCAAGAACCGACTTATTCCCTAGTGTTGAGGATTAGGTCTAGAGGAGAGTCTCCTGGTCTGGAACCTTAGGTGACATCTCGACTCGACTCTCATGATTGTAGTACACTAATTGTCATATCTTATATTTTATGTACAAATAGAGAGTCTGATAAATAGTGAAGTTGGTTTCCTTTTGACTAGAGCATGGTTGAGCCCAAAATTTTAAGATCACTCAAACTAAGGGTCTTCGATAAATTGAGCCTTGAAATTTCATATGTAGTGTCAGGAATTAATCTGACTCCTTCATTCCTTAGATGCTCGAGGAGGAGCATAGTTTAAGTATAGGGGGTGATGAATCCCAGATACATCATGCTAAAATTCATTTATTATTCTCCTAACTTAAACAAATAAATAAAAACACTATTTCATTCAATATTGTTAACTATTCTTAATTTGTAAATAATATGTGTATAATTAACGCTAAAATTCTAACTCTAATTAATGTATTTAATTACTAACACTTTTCCATATTTTTTTATTATTAAAACCCCTAGAAATTAGATTAAATATTGTATATATTTATTTTGGTTTTAAAAGAAATTAAAAAGATAACAAAATATAAAAACCACAAAATTAAGTGTTTTTAAGTCATTAAAAATACTTGCAAAAATTCTGCATTGTATAAATGTCATCTATTGGATTTTTGACCAACATGAAACTTGTAGATCTCATCGAGATCTACAACTTTCATTTTTGACTTTTTCTAATTCAATTCTAATTATTTCTTTTTTAATTTTCCGTATTTTCTTCATTTTTGAATTTTCTGAAGCAGTCACGTGGTGCCCTCTGGGCTGCCCATGTGGCGACATCCTCTTGCGGCACCCGCCACTTTCTTCGGTGTTTGATCATCCTCTAGGCACCTTCATCTTGGTCGTCCGCTGCTGCTCTTCTTTCAATGGTTTGATGAGATCTCTGGATCTCATCAGAGCTGAACTTCCCTGCCTTCCCCTCAGTCGTTGGATGGTTGTGCCATCCAATGGCTTCGCAACCTCAACATCACCCATTCGACTTCCGCCGCTGGATGAAACCCTAGTTCCATCCCAATCGCTCCTCCGCACTCTCTCCTTAGCCCTCTGATCTTATCCCAGATCTCATTTCCACCTTCCCTTAGCGCCCCTCATCCCCACCGTCCGATCTAATCCTAGATCAGATCCGCACCTCTCATCTCCACCCACTCCCTAGCCGTTGGATCAGATCTCCTGATCTGATCCATGCCCTCCACCTACAACTTGATCAGGGTCGTGGGATCACAAGATCCAATGGTTAAGACTCCTTCTTCCACCTCATGCATCCCCCTCTGTCCGTTACGCCTCGTTGCACCCTCTCCCCCTTCCATTTTTGGAGTGCATGTTAGCCATTCCCTCCATGACCTAATGCCATCTCCATGTAGACCAAGGCTTCACCATCCTCATGCATTCATCAACACCCCTCGACCAAACCCTAACACCTTTATCCAGTTGTTTCTCGCCTCCTTCTCCACCACTGTAACGTCTGACCACCTCCACCTTCAATACCCCCACTCCACATCCTCGTTCCATCATCCACTAATCATGGGGTTGATGCCCAGCTTCCTCCACCCTCCGATGACAGTGGAGGGCGACAATCGAGGCAATGGTAACCTAGGTGAGATCCATGGCATCTTCCATGTATGCTCCGCCATGCCAGCTGATGCACAAGCTCTGAGACCTGGTTGTGCCCATCGAGCGATGACCAGAGGTCCAATGGAACCTCAACCCAAGCCAAACCCCGCCCGCCTTCTTCCTCTCTGATCCTCCAAGGTACTCTATTTTATTTTTTTCTTATTTTTTCATATTATCCAGCGTCACTCACCCGCCTTCGTTGTTCACTGACTACCTCACGAGCTCCACCATTCATCTACCACTCATGCGCTTCACTCTGATCACTTTCCCTCCTTCTCCACAACCCTCTCTGCCTCGCTCCATTTTCTCCGACAACACGTCGAAGGGCCCATTGGGCCCCCACCTTCTCTGCCAAAATAGGCCCTCCGTCCACCCTCTATCTCTCCCCAAATGCTTCGGTTATGCGTCCTCTAACGGTTGCAGGTACTCATCTCTTTCAATGGACGGACCTTCGTCAGAGCATAGTTCTAGAGCTCAACCTTCGATGAGCTCGCATTGCCACGTCGATCCCGGCCTTTCCGGTTGTCCCCCATCGTCTGAGCTTCAACGTCAACGTCTCAGGATCAATCCTCGATCTTTAGGGCATACGGAGGCGCTAGGCAGAGCCCGGATATCACCGCCCATCACGCGGTAGATAAGGAGGAAGATGGAAGTATAGATATCGTCCAATCGATTCGATCGGACGACCCTTGTGATGCCACGTCGCTCGCACCAAACCTCCTGGCTTGGGCATGATCTAACCTCTCTCTGAAGCACCAGCCTTCGTCGTGTGTCCACCTGAAGTTGCACCCATCTAAGCCTAGCCCGCCCACGTGCCCCGCACGTGAGGGGCTGGGTTATTTGTAGAAACCTCCCCGAAGCTCTTCGTATTTACAAAAAGGTCTAGGTGTGTGTGATTCACGTGCATGCTTGGACAAATTATAGAGGAGCCCCTATCGGTTTATCAAAACTGCAAAAAGGCCCATGCACATCTGGAATAACTACATTTGGGCATCTCCGTCTTTCTGAAATTGCAAAGAAATACCTCTAGGGGCCTATTTGTAATATTTACCTTTTCTTTTCATGTATTTTTATTACATTTATTCCCCTAACACTTTTTATTCATATCTTGAGCATTTTGACTCCAAATAGCATGATTTCAGTTTTATTATGTTGTATATTTTATCCTCTATTTAATGGCATAGTTTAACATGATTTGATAGATAATTATAGTTTCTAATTCTTAGATGATAAATAGTGTCTCCCGCTCACAATTTAAGTGCCATTATTTATCAAGTGTTAAATTTCCTCTGAAATTGATCGGTAATTTGATTGCTCATTGATGCAATTAATTTGGGACATATTTGTACATATTTATCTTGCATGCTTGTCTTTTACATCTCATCATATATTATGTTCATCTCATCCTTTAATTGCATTTAAAATGAAATAAAAATTGCATGTATCACATGAACTGGTTCTTGCATTTTTATCTGCATATCATTTTGTATATCACATCTGCATGAAGATCTAGGATTAGAAAATAATCATTCATTAATTAATCAATAAATTTAGATAAATAGACAAAGAGGCTCGTGTCCCTTTGTTCAACCTTGTTATCGATTATAAAAGAGGTGATTTTTGAGCTCATCAAATGGCGTCGTTGTCGGGGACACGACTCATCTTTATTTGTTTGTTCATTTTTATTGAATTATATTTTATGTGAATATTTTCAGATCTTCTCATTGTGTTGTTTTTGCATCATGTGTTGGTTATTTTTTGTTATATTTTCCTGAAAAATTCTTTGTGCTGGGGCCCATGGAGATTGAGGACGCTTGAGACCCATGGAGGTGTGGAGTTGGGATCTCCCGCTGCGAGGAGCCACAAAAGAAATCCAGAAGAATTCAAGGAATTGAGTCAGCATTTCATTCATGCATTTTGTAAAAAAATTTGTATGTATCATGTGCATTTCTAGCAATCCTCGTTCAAGGGCTCGTATGTGTAAAAAAAGAGAGAAAGAAAAAATAGTAGATCACTTGGTGATCTAACCACTCCCCCCCTCCACACACACATCCATCTCTATGTGTTCACTCACCCCCCCACCCCCACCTCTCTACACCTCCAAGTATTCTCCTGTAAAAATTCACATCCCCCTCCCCTCTAACCCTAACAAACAACGAGTCCCCTAGCCCAAAATCCAAATCCAATACTTAGGCTATTTTCAGCCTAAGTATAGTGGGGACCCGACCCTTCCGTTTTCCCTCTACATATCTTCTTATACTTAGTCATTTTTGACCTAAGTATAGGGGGACCTCCGAGTCAGTTCCTCTATATCATCTTGTATTTAACCAGTGCTATGGCTTCATATCGCTTGTGCTATGAAGACATAGCAAAAGTTAAGTACAGGGGGGTATACCGTATATTATTGTATATATACTTTATCCATAGCTCGAATGTTAAAATTTTTGAAAACTTTTTGGGCTAGGGTTTAGGTATGCTTGTGAACTATTTTTTGTATAATTTGTGTAAAATCTTTGAGGGGTTAACTTTTGTAAATAAAATTAACCTTATTCAAAATTTCCATAAAAATCTAAAAAATGAAAATTTTCTTTAGTAGAGGCTCTGACTACTAGGCTTAAAACTGAGTAGCTACTCTTCAGTGAGGTAACTATGGTCTCCTTAGTAGAGTGGGTGGTTTAGAGGACACTGTGTATGGCCCCATCCTCAAGTAACACGGGTATCCATCTAATGGTCCGTACTTACACCCATACTGTCTGGAAGTAGATGCAACTATTTATGTGAGCTTGGGCCAGTCATTATATCTCTTAAGAATTAAAAAAACTAAAATTCATAAAAACTTGCAAAAGATAAAGATCACAAAATTCACTAACTAAGGAGTTGGTGAATTCTTGACACATTCACTATCACTCAAGATTTAAGAATTTGAGGACACTTGATTTCTGAGATCTTGAGAGACTGTGTTAGCCAACCTTAGTCATTAGGGTTTTGAACTTAATAATCCACACTTCCCTAGTTTGAGGATTTGAGCGCTATATGGCACTCTTCGTCTCTACCTTCTAAAGAATATGATCAACACATCACTTTCACAAATGCATGATTGATGAGATAAGTTGAAGTATCACTTGAGGAACTAGGACTGGTGATTTGAGGTTAGACCTGATTTAATGATGCTCGAAGATGGGATAAAGTCAATGAAGGCTTCAAGAAATCTGAGTGTCAGCAAAACCCTAGCAAGTATGTGAAAAAGTTCACATGTTATTGTTTGATATTTACCTATATGCCAGGGTGTGATGAAATCTAATTAAATTGTTGATCAGTGTGCGCCAACTTTTGGTAAAAACCGTAGAGCTTGCCAAACAATGAAATGAAATTCGAGAGAAGTTTTCTCATACAAAGAAAGGCTCTATCATTACAAATACAAATTTAAAAGAGCTTCCACCCAAAGGCGAGCGCTCCCAACCATTTCAAAGTGTAGTGTCCACTTGGACCAAACGCTATTAGGACCTAGGAGTTGGGCTAGCACCAAAAAAGGGCTCTGCATCGTATAGTGATACAAGTCTGGGTGTCGAAGGTATCTTAGATACTCAAAAATGACACACCCCGGTGTACTCCCAGGAAAACAAGTGCAGACGACTTCGAATTCTCTTGACGGAAACATCGATCAACAAACAAAAAAATATACTTGTGTTGAGTAATAAGGCACTCGAGAGGCCCTCGTTCCAATGTGAGAAAGAGAAAAATAGACACAATCATATGACCTCCATCATCTAGCCATCCACTCATTCAAATCTGACAAACTAATGAGACGGTTGATTGAATGCAACAACCGACTTATTCCCTAGTGTTGAGGATTGAGGTGATAAATAGTGAACCTTAGTGAAGTTGGATTCCTTAGTGAACCTTAGTGAATGCAAGAACCGACTTATTCTCGACTGTTCCAATGAGACGGTTGACTGGAACCTTAGGTGACATCTCGACTCAACTCTCATGATTGTAGTACACTAATTGTCATATCCTTATATTTTATGTACAAACAGAGAGTCTGATAAATAGTGAAGTTGGATTCCTTTTGACTACATCATGGTTGAGCCCAGAATTTTAGTACCACTCAAATTAAGGGTCTTCGATAAATTGAGCCTTGAAATTTCACATGCACTGTCAGGAATTAAACCGACTCCTTCATTCTTTAGATGCTCGAGGACGAGCATAGTTTAAGTATAAGGGGATGATGAATTCTAGATACATCACGCTAAAATCCATTTATTATTCTCCTAACTTAAACAAATCAATAAAAATACTATTTAATTCAGTATTATTAACTATTCTTAATTTGTATTGTGTATAATTAACACTTAAATTCTAACTCTAATTATTGTATTTAATTACTAACACTTTTCCTTAGTTTCTTCATTATTAGAAAACCCTAAAATTTAGATTAATTATTGTATATATTTATTTTGGTTTCAAAAAGAAACTAAAAGACAAAAAATATAAAATCACAAATTAAGTATTTTTAAGTCATTAAAAATGCTTGTAAAAATTCTTCATTGTACAAATGGCATCTTTTGGATTTTTGACCAACATGAAACTTGTCGATCTCATCGAGATCTACAACTTTCATGTTTTTACCATTTTCTAATTCAACTTCTAATTGTTTCTTTTTGAATTTTCTTTATTTTTATGCATTTTTGAATTTTCTGAAGCAACCACGTGGTGCCCTCTGGGACGCCCACATGGCCACATCCTCTTGTGGCACCCTCCACCTTTCTTCGTCGTCTGATCATCCTCTTGGCGCCTTAATCTTGGTCATCCACTTCTGCTCTTCTTTCAACCGTCTGATGAGATCTCTGGATCTCATCAGAGTCACGCTTCCCCATACTTCCCCTCAACCGTTGGATGATTGTGCCATCCAAGGGCTTCGCAACCTCCACCTTACCCATTCAACCTCCACCGTTGGATGAAAACCTGTTTCCATCCCAAGCACCCCTCCACGCTCTCTCCTTAGACCTCTGATCTTATCCCAAATCTCATTTACACCTTCCCTTAGCGCCCCTCATCCCACTCGCCCGATCTGATCCTAGATCATATCTGCATCGCTCATCTCCACCCACTCCCTAGCTGTTGGATCAGATTTCCTAATCTGATCCATGCCTTCCACCCACGCCCTAATCAGGGCCATTGGATCGTGAGATCCAACGACTAAGACTCCTTATTCCACCTCCTTCATCCCCCCTCGGTATGTTACACCTTGTCACACCCTCTCCCCTTTACATTTTTTGGAGCGCACATGTCCACATCCTCTTGCACCACCCGCCACCTTTCTATGCCATCTGATCCTCTGGGTGCCTTCATCTTGGTCATCCACTTATACTCTTCTTTCAGTTGTCTGATGAGATCTCTGGATCGCATCAGAGCCACACTTCCCTGCCTTCCCCTCCACCGTTGGATGGTTGTGCCATCCAATGTCTTCGCGACCTCCACATCACCAATTCACCCTCCACCGCTGGATGAAACCCTAGTTCCATCCCAATCGCTCTTCCACGCTTTCTCCTTAGCCCTCCAATCTTATCCCATATATCATTTCTACCTTCCTTAGTGCCCATACTATCTGATCTGATCCTAGATCAGATCCACACTGCTCATTGCCACCTACTCACTAGCCACATGATCAGATCTTATGATCTAATCCATGCCCTCCACCTGTGCCCTAATCATGGTTGTTGGATCGCAAGATCCAACCGCTAAGACTCCTTCTTCCACCTCCTACGTCCCCCTCCCCCTTCCATTTTTGGAGCGCACGTCAACCACTCCCTCCATGACCTAACACTTTCTCCACGTAGCCCTAGGATCCGCCATCCTCGCGCAATCATCAACACCCTCGACCAAACCCTAACACCTTCATACATCCATTACCCACATCCTTCGCCACCAGCATAACGTCCGACCAAATCCACCTTAAATACCCCCACTACGCCTCCTTTTTCCATCGTCCACCAATCAGGGAGCTGAGGCCCAGCTTCCTCCTACCTCCGATGACAGCGGAGAGAGGTTGTCGAGACAATCACAACCCCATACCCTAGGAGAGATCCATGGCATCCGCCATGTATGCACCGCCACGTCGGCGGATGCACAAGCTCTGAGCCATGGTTGTGCTCGTCGAGAGATGATTAGAGGTCCAATGGAACCTCATCCCAAGCCAAACCCCACCCGCCTTCTTCCTCTCTGATTCTACAAGGTACACTTTTTATTTTTTTTCTTAGTTTTTCTCCATATTATCCCGCATCACTCGCCCACCTTCATTGTTCACAAACTACCTCATGAGCTCCGTTGTCCATCTACCATTCATGTGCCTCACTCCGATCACCTTCCCTCCTCCTCCACAATCCTCTCCGCCTCGCTCCATTTTCTTCGACAACACGTCGGAGGACCCATTGGGCCCTCACCTTCTCTGCCACGAATAGGCCCTCCGTTCACCCTCTAGCTTGCCCCAAATGCTTCGGTATGCGTCCTCTAATGGTTACAGGTACTCATCTCTTTCAATGGATGGACCTTTTCCAGAGCTTAATTTGGAGCTCATCAATTATCGATTTCGTCTCCTATACTACAATTATCGATTATTAAAAAGGTGATTTTCGAGCTCATCAATATTCATCTATATATCCCGCCAATATGTCATTCAAATTTCTTCAGAAACAGAGACTTATATGTCCTTCATCTAGAACTGGTCGATTACAACTATTCAAAGATCGTTAAAATTACTTGTTGTAGATGGAGGGCATATGAGTCTCTATTTCTGACGAAATTTGAATGACATATTAGAGGGATATATAGATGAATATACATGGTTATATTTTTTCAAAAAAATAAAAAATTTGTGGAAAAATGGGGGCGGGGGCACCCCTATTTTTTCCTTTTTATATAGGGTAAAATGTGGCTACCCCCAGATGGAGCCAAGTTAGCTTCTCCCATCTATTTTTTAAAATTTTGTATGCTATTTTTTAAAAAATATATGGGGGGATTAGCTTAGATTTATAAAAGTAATATGTGATTCAAATTTCATGGAAAATAAACTTTCCTACCCGGTCCATCTGGAAGGGCTCGATTTCAACAATTTTGAGACCGTTTAAAATTTAATAATTTTGATGGATGGGATAAGAATCTCAAAATAAGCATGTTGATATTAGGTGATTTAAAACCCCCAGGTGTTTTGAAAAAGGGTTCAATGGGCCTGCCCAAATATGGTTCCCCCACCCCATTTTTTACCTTTTTTTATTTTTTTTCAAAAATATCATCATGTATATTCATCTATATATCCCTCCTATATACCATTTGAATTTCATCAGAAACATAGACTCCTATGACATCTATATAGAACAAGTCTATTGCAACAATTCTAAGAACGTTAAAATTACCCGTTCCAGATGGAAGACATAGGAGTCTCTATTTTTGACGAAATCCGAATGGAATTTGGAGGGATATATAGATGAATATACATGGTGATATTTTTCAAAAAAAATAAAAAAATTATGGAAAATAGGGATTGGGGCAGCTCCATTTTTTTACCGGAAGAAAGTTTTACAAAACATACTGGGAAGCTAACTTAGCTCCCCTCTAGGGGTAGCTCCATTTTACCCATATATATTGGAAGACTTACGCATGATATAAACATGATAAATATACAATATTATCAAATATGGTGAAAGAAGGTAGAATTATGTTACATGTAATTATAAATAAATCTAGAATTATCTTACATATGAAAATGGATATGTGGATTGGGATACTTATGGAAACCGAAGTGATATCCATCTCCATGTCTATTTTAAAAACAGATAAGGATATTAGAATTTGCATAAAATGAGTATCGTGGCGGATCGGATAGAGATGTCAATGCCCATTTGCATCCCTAGTGCCATATGATTCGGGGGCAATGCCAAAGATTTTGACCTAAGTTACTTTTGTTCTATACTAAACTTTTCATTCATCTACAACTCATAACAATAATTTTTTGAAAAGTTTATTATGAATTCGTTGCATGGCATCTTCCTAGAGCCATGCCAATTCAGAAGTTTGTTAAAACAGAAATTTTGAAAATCTAACAGACGATGAGAAATAATAAAAATGCATTACTTTCTAAATAAGAGATATATTTCATGTTTCTGTATTCTTTTTATCTTTTTTACTTTCTGTTGCCATTCTTATGTATTTTATCCATAGGCCTCTCCTCTATATAAGTGAGCCTAAAGTTCAATGGAATATACAAGTTTCTCTCTTTTTCCAACATGGTATGAAAGCGAAGATCCTAGATCGGAGCTCTTGTACCCTAAACCTAACCTAGTCGCTCCCTCCAGCTCCTCTCGATGTCGCTGCTGCCATCGATTCCCCCCCCTCAGTTGTCGCTGCTTGCTGGCCTTCGTGCATCGCTGCCAGACCTCCTCCTCCTCTCTCTCTCTCTCTCTCTCTCCGACGATGCCGTCGTCGGCCCTCGTGATCTGCAGGTACAGTCGCTGGCACCTCTAACCGATACCAGTGGTATCTGTAGGCATCTTCTGCAGATCCCGCATCCGCTCAATGTGCATTGATGGGATTGGTTGCATCTTGAGTCTACACATGCAACCAAATCCCTATATGCCAGTGTAGATGATCCTCGCTCTAGTCTGCTACCATAGTTTTCTCTTCGTCCGACAACATGTTGGAAAGCAAGGTAGATATCCCCTCCACATACACCTTCAGAGGTCCCGTGACTATAGTCAAAATGGATGGGTCAAATTATGAGTTGTGGGTCATGTAGTTCATGAGCCTAATGAAGTCGATGGGTAAGAAGCATATGCTTACCGAGGAAGAGCCGACAGAGAAGATAGGGTTGAATGCCTCATGGGAGGCCGATGACACATATGCTCAAGTCTAGTTTTTTAGTACCTTGATACCGAAGATTGCTAATGATGTCCTGCATCAGCCCACTTCCAAAGCAATGTGGGATATACTTGCCGCCATGTATTCCTAGGCAAAGAATGAGATGATGATTTTGTCGTTGCAGCATAATATCTTTATTATAAAGTAGAATGGATGGTCTCTTCATGCTCACTATATTGCCTTGTGTTGGATGTTCAAGAAGCTTTCTAGCTTCATACCTCTCACGTCTACTATGGAGCAGTTGAAGACGTATTGGAATGCCACGATGGTTGGTGTCTTCCTGGCGTCTCTTGACTCACAGTACGAGGCATCCTCCTCTTAGATACTGGTAGATGCTACTATTCCTCCCATGGAGGAATCCTTTCGTAGATTGAGTTGGATCAACATTTCATCCCATGTTCCAGTATCGAATTCTTCTGCCATGGCAGGCTCCTATGGAAGAGGGAGTATCACGTAGTTTCGTGGACGTGGATCACATGGTAGAAGTGGTCATGGTCGTGGTCCACTATGTACTTACTGTCATCGATCTGATCATACATAGGGTACATACTACTCCTAGCATGGATTCCTAGCATCAGCCTGTGTAACAGAGCATATCACCCCACACAAGCTTCATCCTCATCAGACCAGAGATATGATGAGCTTGTACCTCAAGTGAGAGACATCATACCTCCAGCTAGCACCTCTTCATTTGTTTCAGAGAACAGGTCAGACATTGTTGCTACTGTTGAAGCCAGTACCTTAGGTAACATTCATGCTTTTACTTCTTGACATGGTTCAGATATTACATAGTAGATCATGGATTCTGGTGCAACTCACCATTTGTGTGGAGCTAGAGACCAGCTCACCTCCTACAGGTAGGTTCCTCCAGGGAGGACTGTGGTTATAACAGATGGGACTCATTCCCCGATCACGGGACAGGGGGATATTAGCTTGACACCCTCTATGCGGTTGCAGAATGTGTTGCATGCTCCTGACTTCTCTATGAAGTTATTGTCTATTAGTCAGATCACTAAGGATTTACATTGTTGAGTCATATTTAACACATCGTCTCTTGTGTATCATGACATTCTTATAGGCAGGGTGATTGGATGTGGCCGTGAGCAAGGCGACCTCTATCGATTGATTCAAACCCCATATGCTGGACTATCCTCTCATTTCACTGGACTGGTTTCTTCCTACCTGTGGCATCTGCACTTTGGTCATCTTCCACTTCATAAAATACGTCAAGTTCTTCCCCAGATTTCACCTCGCTCATCATTTTAATTGTGAGGCATGTCAATTGGGAAAGTATCATAGATATGTTTTCCCTAGTCGTCAAAGTCAGAGTAGTAGCTCATCTTTTGAGTTTTTCCACGTGGACATTTGGGGACCAAGTCGTGTTCTTGATCATCAAGGACACAAGTTTTATTTAGTCGCAGTGGATGATTTTAGTCGTTTGTCTTAGGTCTTCTTGTTGAAAAAAAATAGGAAGCTAGCGATACCATTATAAATTTTATTAAAGAAGTGCAAAATATTTTTTCTACCTATGTACAAATTGTGAGAACTTGTAATGAGCTGGAATTTTGTACTCATGTGTTCTCACAGTTCTTTTCTTCTCATGGTATTCTTCTTCAAACATCATGTGCATACACTTCTCAATAGAACGGGGCTGCCGAAAGAAAGCATTGTCACTTACTAGACGTCACTCGTACTCTCCTTATTCAGAGCCGTGCACCACATTCGTTTGGGGGAGATGCAGTTCTTACAACTTGTTATCTTGTGAATTGTATGCCCTCATTAGTGTTGAGGGAGAAGATACCTTTTTCTCTAGTATTTCCAGACAAGGAGTTGTTCTCTCTCACCCCTCACGTGTTTGGGCCTATTGCACTTGTCAATCGATTGTCTCTAGGGATTGACAAGCTCTCTCCTAGGGCTGTCAAATATGTCTTTGTCGGATACCCTAGGATGCAGAAGGAATATATATATGTATATGTTATGATCCATTACACAAGAAGTATTATGTCCGCGCAGATGTCACATTTTTTGAGTATGCCATGTATTTCTCTCCTATAGGTGACATGTTGACATATTCATATTCGGATAATGATGTTTACATGCATCCTCCACCTATGAGTCCACCACCTTCATCACCACCTCCATCCCTTCCTCTATCACCTCCTCCATCACCTTATCCATTACCCCTGTTAGCCCCACTACCACCCATTGTTCCAGTTCCACCACTACCACAGCACTGCAGTCGACGGCCTGCTCTTGCTCATGTTCATGGCCCATCATCCAGCATGCCTCAGGTTTGTTCTGAATACATTATTTCTAACGATGGGGCTGAAGATGTTTCTCAGTAGGTATTCTTTCAGGAGGTTGATATTTAGTTTACTAGCATGACTGATGATGACCTTGATGTGCCAATTGCTATTAGGAAACATAAGCATACATGTACTTCATATCCAATTGCTTCTCATGTCACCTTCAATCGTCTGATGGGTGACTTCATGTGGTTTGCTATTATGTTGTCTACTTTGGACATACCACGAAAATACCATAAGGCATTGAAGGATAGTCCGCGCAATTTAGGTATGGAGGAGAAGATGGTGATTCTACAATCGAGAGGTACCTGGAGACTGGTCCCTGACCCCTATGGGGTGTCTATAGTCAGCTACAAATGGGTATTTACAATGAAACAGAATGCATATGGGAGCATTGATCGGTACAAGGATAGACTAGTGGCACGGGGTTTTACTCAAACATATGGCGTGGATTATCTCGGTACCTTCTCTCCGGTTGCACGTCACTCTACCCCACAAATTATTTTATAAATTGTAATGGTTCGAGATTGGCCAATGGTTTTAGCTTGATGTTAAAAAATGCTTTCTTGTATGGTGACCTTCAGGAGGGAAGTCTACATGTAGTAGCCACCGGGATTGTTGTTGAGGGGGAGTGTGCACAGGTGTGTAGACTTCATAAGACATTATATGGCCTTAAGCAGAGCCCAAGAGCTTGGTTCCAGAAACTCTCATACTTGATTGAAAAGCAGGGGTTTAAAAGGTCAAATGTAGATCATTCTCTCTTCATACAGAGAACCTCCAAAAAGGTACAATTGCTATTATGGTA